>OOIL02006840.1:814146-829986 GCA_900332095.2 Cuscuta campestris | reverse complement strand
GATGGAGATAAGTCGAGCAAGAAGATGAAGTCCGTTAAAATAGAGAAAACTAAGTCTAGAACTTTTACGTTATCTTGAGAGTATTATTTCCTTCTTTTTGGTTTTTATTGTTGTGTTAGACAATTTATAAATTATAACTATTGGATTCTTTGGTTAATCCTTTTATCGAAAGTACTATGTCAATTGAAAGTGTTAGTTTTAGATGACAGTGGTAACCCTAGCAATTGCACAAAAAATGTGGTTTACCCTGAAGTTTTTTAAAAAAATTTGATTTAATTAATACATTTATACGTTCTATTCCAATTTTGTTTCCCATTAAATTTAGTTATCATACTCTGTTTTTGTTGTATCATTCATTAAAATTCTAACATTGTCTATTATAGTTAGCTTCATTTTTTTATTATGTACTTAAAACAAACATTTAAAAAAGTTAAAAATAACATTCGTTCGACCCCGTGCGTTGCACGGGTTAAATACTAGTATATTAAATTTGAGAGATAAACTCCTAGAATTGCGACAAGTGGCGAATATACATGGCAACATTTTAACAAATTATCCGCCACCTATTAACGATTGAATGACGTGACAATTTTAATCAAAATTTGGGTCGATCCAATTTAAGTTGTATACAGAGTATATGTCTTATATACACTATCACTATAATTTTTTTAGAAAAAAAATACTCCGTACCAAAATAGGAATAAATATGGAGAAAATACAAAAATAAAAAGGCATATTTTTTATCTCCAAAATAGGAGCTGCCAAAAATTAAGAGATTCCTTAGTTTCAAAAAGAAATTATTGGTAATGCATTTCTATCGAAAGACAATATTTGTTCTATATACCGAGGTTAATGGTATACAAAATTGACCAAGAAAAATCAATTGAGAAGATCAAATCCAAACACAGAAGGGAGTATTATGGAAGAATTAGAACCCACATGAAATGTTATGCAATTGAGTAAGAACTAAAATTAATTTTTTGATTAAAAATGTTATAAAATCAACTTCTAAAATAATTAAAATAATAGTATAAATTTTTAAAATCAAATTCTAAAATTATGTTACATTTTTTTTACATAAAATTTTAAAAAATTATCACGTAAAAATAAGCACGTGTATTTTACATCCAAAGTTTTTTGCACTTGATATGAATTTAAATTTAAACAGCAAAACAAATATAGTTGCAAGGGTTTTAACAAAGAAAAATTAAAAAAATTTAAAATAATCATAGGTATTTTACTTTTGACTTCATTAAAGTCACAACTACTACTTTATGGTAAAATGACTAATTATGATATGAAATAAAAGTATTTCCATATAATTTGACTATTTTTAAAATATTGAATATTTAAAATAAACAAACTAGGAAAAAGATTTAATAAGACTTTTATACTTTATCTTGGTAACTTGATTTACTATTTTAGTCAAGGGTGGGGCTGGGGTGGGGGGTTTAGGGGGAGAGTTAGGGAGGGTAGGAACCGTTGTTTTTACAAACGGAGCACCGTAGGTACCCCAAACGAACTAGTGTAAGCAACTAGTGTATAAGTAACTGGTGTCATTTTAGACGCTCCCATTATATATATATATATATATATATTATTAATATATATTATTATATATATATATATATTATTAATATATGTTATTATTATATTTATCTCCCTTATATTATAAGGCCCAACAACGTTTCCCCACTTCCGTGAAGTTGGTCCTTTTTCAGTCACTGTTCCGTCAAATTGCCCATTTCTATATTTTCTTCTTTTCTTCGCCGACCAGGTACCCAGCTTTTAATTATTTTTCTTCTTCGTTTTTCTATTTTTTCCCAATTTGAAAAATAAAAATCTGATCGAATCGGTTAATCGTATCTTTAGGGTGAAATAGTTGCCTACCTCTTTGTTTGTGCGCCGACCAGGTACCGTGCTTCTCCCAGTCTTCGTTTTTACTCCGAGTAGATATCTTTTCCAATTTGTTTGAATGTGAATTGAATGCTATTTTTAAAATTTTCAAAGCCTGCGAAGCTAAAATGTAATTAGACTATCCAAATTTGAGGGAGTTGGGTGTCAGATCAATGGCTCTTCAAAAAAAATCCCCTATTTTGATTAAAAAAAAAAAGGAAATTTTATTTCCGGACTCCACATTGGTTTATATTCTCCAAGAAAGAAAATTTTATTTCTCATTAAAAAGTACTCTTTATTAATGAAGAAAAAACAAGATATGATGAAGAGATTAGAAAAATTTTAGAAAAAATTGAAAGTAGTTAAGAAGACACAAAAAATATTAAAGGTGATTAACTTTGGATAAATTCAATTGACATTTTGCACTCTTTCAGTTTTAACATGTAGTCACTGTTAATTGTCCCAAATTCCCTTTGAAGGCATTTTGTAACTAACTAAAGATATGTAAACTGGACACTATTAGTATCAAGTCCCCATTGTGGGTATTTTGTACTTCCTCCGTCCCATTTTATAACGTCTGTTTCGATTTACGATGCTTGACGAAAGTTATTTTCAAATCATTTTATATGACAAATGGTATAGAATTAAAAAATAAAAATTACATATCAAAATACTACATCAAAAGATCTACAAAACTAGTAGTGACAACAATATTTTATTTTATCAATTTGCTAACGAAAATAGAGAAAGAAAGTGAATGAAATTTGACCCTATGAATAGTGAACAGACATTATAATTTAGGACGGAGGGAGTAATAAATACTCTACCGAAAATCATATCTTTACTCTAATTTAATACGGAGTATAACCAAACTTGGGCACCCACGCACATAGTGCGTTCAATGCTAGTATATACGGAGTACTCAGTATATAATAAGACCCTATGTCGTTTCTTCCTAGTCTTTTTGCCGTTTTCTTTCGTAACGGCGCTTGTCTACTGTGTAATCCACCAACTCTCATCCGCTTGATGACTGTACACCGTCGAACGAGTCAATATACTTCGTTTTCTCATCAGTTCTTCATCGACCAAATATGCCGCTTTCTCTCTCTATCGTTTTTCTCTTTAGAAAATTTCAGAATTGATTGTCCTTAATCTTGTACTCAGTTGCCGGTGTATTCTTCTACTGCTGTGTTTCTTCCTCGACCAGGTACTGTGCTTCTTATCTTCTTCTTCGTTTCCTTCGTACGTCTGACTTTTCTTTGCTTGTTGATTTGGAAATGATTTGATTTCTGAAAAATGAAAATTAAAAAACAATTTTACATGTACAGTATTTTACCAGAATGGGTTTGATTTCTAATTTTGCTGTTTGAAATCGTATCATATGAAGGTTCTTTGAAAATTTTTCCTGTTTGATTGTTTGAATTTGAATAAGGTGTTTTTTAGGGGGAATAAAAACAAGAACAAAACTCTAATCTGATTTTTTATATTTGTATTAAACACATTCATACCAACTATTAAAAATATTGTTTCAGTAAACATGTCTACAGATTTTTTTTTGTCATAAAGCCATAAAGCAGCAATTTATAGTATGATAAATAACTAAGGGGCTATAAAAAAGGATGAAAAATCACACAAGTTGACTTAATCCCTTGTCATGGATGGGGCTGATAAGAAAAAAAAAGAAATTACATCACAAAACAGGAAACACAATCAGTGTTTGACTCTTGACATCAAAGCTAGAGAATATCTCATCATTCTGAATCATTCTGAATAAGCTAGAGAATACCTGGCTAGATCTTTTTTCACTTCATTATGTATTAGTCTACTCTGCATTTCTCTAATTTCAGGTTTCACTTAACAAAAGACAAATTTTCACACATTAGCCAGGTAATCACAGCTCATCTTATATGTATCCTTTCTAATTAGTTTTTGACTTCTTACTATAGAACACTTTCATATTTAATACAATCCTTTACTAGAATTTCTACATTCATTTAACCAAAAAAATATACAAAAAAAATTAATTATAAAATCATAGAACATTTGAATGTGAGTATGTGACACACCTGTTTGTTCTGACATAAGTTTTCAAAGTTCATTCATTTAGATCACTGATTAAATCTTTGAATCTCTACGTTGAGTTTAATTTATCATCTTTATAGCCAAGTTGAACCTAAAGTACATGTTGCTTTTTTTAATAATAGTTGTATCAGTAAGCCATGGTCCAAGCCCTATGAATTTAAATGTGAAGAATGTGTTTTTAAGGAATACGAGATTTGATTATA
This sequence comes from Cuscuta campestris, assembly GCA_900332095.2. Lineage (NCBI taxonomy): Eukaryota > Viridiplantae > Streptophyta > Magnoliopsida > Solanales > Convolvulaceae > Cuscuta > Cuscuta campestris. Next base: position 825,805 of record OOIL02006840.1, on the reverse strand, counting down.
ACCCTTAAATGGGAAAGTAATAGCTTGCCAAGTTGTTGATCACGAGGTCAGATCAATCATAAAAACTCTTGAATTTGATTATTTATCGTTTAAAATTCTATAGCAAAGATGCATCCATGGGTGAGAGCACATCCCAGAATTTCTCACCACCCACTGACTGCTCTACGCTCACTGCGTCAACACCTCCCTCCGTCCCACGATTCACTTCTCTTGTCCCCTTATTTCTTCCTCCTCATTCCACTTTTAAGTTCAGGCATTCTTCTCTTTGTTCTGAAGGTATTTGTTATCACTTTCAGCGAGTTGCTTTCTTCTTTGTGCTCAAGTAGAATCTGAAATTGAATTTCAATTACATAGTCTCAATTAGAATCTGTAATTAGCTGTTTCAGCTTGTAGTCTGTGAGATCTAATCATGCTTATACTATTGGTTTTATAATGCCTAGCTTGCAAAGAACTAATGGTGTGTCACCCTAGCACAACATGTATACATACTCTCCTTACATGATGTGATACAATATATGGAGAAGTTCTTTTATAATCTTAACTTGCGCCTCTTTAGACAGAAGCATATTACGCTTGAAGGTTGTTGGAGGCCTCATTTTAAAGTGAATGATGTTTCAGCAAAGAACAAGAGCACAGTGAAAAAAGGCACACCTCTGAACTTCTGAACTATTCTCATCGAGGTAAGGGAATTTTTAGATTTTCTTATATGGTTTGCAGCATAGTTATGAAAGGCGAGCGCCTTGATCGCCTATGGCGTTTATGGCGCTGTGGCGAGGCTATGGCGCCAGGATTGGGTTGTGCATGGCGATGTCCTTGAGGCGAGGAATGGCGATCGCCATTTTCGATGCTAATTATGGCGTATGGCGTTCGCAATTGACGCAATTAAGTTGTGGGTCGATTTTTTTCACTGTCCAGACTTCATCCAAGGGAGTAATTAAATTGGGCTTGAGCCTGTTTCTAATTAAAGATCCGCAATTACCTCATCCCATAACCCGATCGTCGTTCCAGGCTTCCAGTCATAACCCGATCGTCTCTTCCACTCTATTCAGCTGCGAATCTGCTCCCATTCTTCTATCGCAGCAGCAGGTTGCAGCTTCCAGTGGCTATTTCTCAGTCGATTTCCTCCAAGTGGTGTCGGCAGGTAGGTCACTTTTTAATTCTTATATAGTTCTTTTTAATTTGTGTTTTATACTTTTATTTTAAATTTTTGTATTACATTTTCAATTTTTGTATTATTCTTCAATTTTCAATTTGTGCATTATATTTTTTAATTTGTGTCTCTATTATTTATGATAAATATGGAAAAATAATTTATGTTTTATTCTTTGAATTTATCTTAGCTACTTATTGTTTTTGTTTTCCGTTGAGATTTATATATTGTTTAAGACTTTATGATATGCCATGCACAATTTGTTTGTGTGTGTGTGTGTATATATATATATATATGTATGTGTGTATGTATATGATAGGAGCAGGACGGTATTATGAAAAATGAAAGATTGAAACTGAAGAATGAATTCTCTCCTAACCCTCTCACAATAAGAATCTCACTGAGAAGAGGTAATAGAAGCCAAGGAGTATCTCCGATGCTATGAAATATATTGATAAACTGATATCCTCCCAGGAGGATGGACTAGCATATTTATAATGCTGGAATACAAAGAAATAACCAAATATCCCTACTTTTTAGGCACTAACAGAAAGATAAGACTAACTGACCATGACAGCAAGAGTGGACCTATTATTGTGCTAACAGATGCCAATTATTGTGCTAACAGAATGGAAACACATTTTAAAATAATCAGACTTAGTCAAAACTTAAGCCCTATTATTGTGCTAATAAAATAATTAAACTCAGTCAAACTTAAGCCCTCCTTTTACGCCTCTGATAAGTCCTGATTGGTTTGGGATTTGTATCAATACTCTCCCCCTGAAAAACCGACTTGTCCTCAAGGCGAAACTCAGGAAACTGTTGCAATAGAAGATCATAATCCTCCCAGCTTGCTTCCTCCACGGGTCTGGACTTCCACTGAATCAGGAGCTCCAGGTGGGCTGCTTTCCAACGGTGTGCTAGCACTTTGGCGGGTTCTAAGAGCATCACCAAGTCATCTGAAAGGGGTAAATCTGCAGGTGGGTCTGTAGCCGAGCATCCATGAGCTGGACGGAGCAGTGAAACGTGGAAGACTGGGTGAATTCTTGCTGATGGAGGGAGTTCAAGTTCGTAAACAACCGGGCCCACCTTACGCAAGACCTTATATGGACCAAAGAACCTTGGAGAAAGCTTAGTATATTGATACAGCACAAGGGAGAGCCACACCCTAAAAGCTAGCTGATAAGGTGGGAGAACCCTTGGCTATATAAACCCATCACCAAGTTCCCCATATAACCGGTGTGGGACAATGAAATCAGTTCGTATCATTCGACCCCCCATAAGGCCCAACGTCCTCGTTGGTCACGGCTACGTTGGTCACGACCACGTTGGTCACGGCTGGTTTCACCAGGCCACCACTCCGTAGGCCACCACTCCGAGTTGGCTCTGATACCATTGATACAGCACAAGGGAGAGCCACACCCTAAAAGCTAGCTGATAAGGTGGGAGAACCCTTGGCTATATAAACCCATCACCAAGTTCCCCATATAACCGGTGTGGGACAATGAAATCAGTTCGTATCAGTATATGTGTGTGTGTGTGTGTACATACTCGCTTTCTTTTGTTCGCCATTTGACCGCCCGCCACTCGCCACGCCACTCGCCACAAAAAAGGCCCTCTCGCCCGCCACTCGCCACTCGCCTTTCATAACTATGGTTTGCAGTGTATTTGCTTTCTGACCTATTCGCTTTCCATGAACATTATTAGTCTTCTTTGATCTAGAAACATTCATTTGTTTTTTTTCTCAAAAACTTATGATTTTTTTCTCACATTCTTCTAATACGGTTCTTTTTCAGTGTTTAATATCATTCATTTGACTTTTTTTGTTTGTTCTGGGTTTCAATTCTTTTGATTTAGCCTTTTTTGATAGATTTGTATTGTGTGCACATGGGTTTGAGGCGATAACTATTAACGGTAAGTACGAAAATCATTTGCAAGGTTTGTCTCCTTTCAATTTTTTGTTATAACTTATTACTTTAAACATTACTAACCTTACAAGTTGAACTACCAACACCTACAAAGTGAATAAAGTTTTTAAACAGCAATGCAAACTTAAAAAGTTTAGCCAGTAGTCTACAATTGAAAGCTTTAACATCACTCAGCAGTGTAATCCTTCCAAGCTCTCAATGGGTAAAAGAAGATGGTTCTTTGGGTAGGAGAAGATCAATGGTAGATGATGTGGACGGTCCAAATCCAAGGAGAGCATCTTCTCAAACATTATTTCTCCATCCAATGCTTTGGGCAAATATTGATGATGATGATGAATTTCTTTTTACTGATGGTTAACTTTACTACTAGAAAAACGTTAAAAATATTGACTCTTATTGTATCCTACTAAAAGGGTAAGATCTAATAAAGTTTATTTGATGTTATTTAGTCTCTTTTCCTCTCTTTCTATTATTTTAGTGCTATTAGTTCACTATTTCCCCCTTTATTGGGCACCATTGGCACAAAGTGCCTTCTTAGCTAGTAATTCCTAATTCCGTATCATCACCTTCTTCGCCTGTTGCGACTTGCGAGAATTCCAAGAAACAGCAGACCATCGTCTTCCTCTCCAACGCCGACCATCTCTACCCTTCTTCTTCTTCTTCTTCTTCTTCAGTTCTTCGACCGGAAGAGGCGACCATCTCTAATCTTCTTCTTCTTCAGTTCTTCGACCGGAAGATGCAGGCTTCCCAAATAGACAGCAACATAGATCCGAATCATCCGATTGCAAGGTTAATTTTTTTAAATCTAATTTTGCTCAAAACCCTATTTTAAGATTTCTCTGATGTGTACTCCAATTATAAATACTAAATCTGATTGTAGTGTTGAATAAGGGGCTGTTGAATTTACAATAATAACTACTCCCTCCGTCCGGGAATGATGTTCCCGTTCTACTCTTTTTTTCGTCCGGAAATGATGTTCTCATTCTACTTTTTTTTCTCTACTCTTCCAAAATTACCCTTTCTTCCTTCTTTTCTTTCTTCCTTTTCTTCTCTCCTCTTTCCTCCTTTTTTCTCCGCCGCCCCTTTTTCCTCATCCCCACCCCTTTCTTCTTCCTCCATCTATGCTATTCCTTTCTTCTTCCTCATCCCTGCAATCTTCTTCTTCCTCCTCTCTATAGTCTTTATTCTTCTTTATGTTCCCCTTCTTCTTTCTATTTCATCTTCCTTCTAGATCTAAGCATATGTATGGCGGCGATGGAGATGGCGGCGGCCGGCGATGACGAGGTGGCGGCCTGCGATGGAGATGGTGAGTCTGCTCTTCTTACTCTCTTTTTTTCTTTTCTTTCGTCTTTTCTGTCCCCCCACCCACCCACCCCCCACCGCGCTATTCATCATCATCATCGTCTTCTTCTAGATCTATGCTAGATCTATGGGGCTGGCAGCGATGGCAGAGCAGGCGGCGGCGACAGTAGAGTAGATGGCAGTGGTGAGAGCTAGATTCAGATAGATTTGTATTAGATCTTTTTCTTCTCGTTTTGTTTCCCCTGATTTTTCCCTTCCCTTATTGTGGTGAGTGGCTGAAGAAGAAGATGAGGATAGGGATGGCGAAGATGAAGTAGTTAGTGATGGCGTTGGGCGGCAGTGGAGCCGGAGCATTGGGGAGTGGCGATAGGTTGGGGCCGCGGTGGGCAGCGCAGAGATGGGCGGAGGTGGGTTGGGGCAGTTGTGGCTGGGGTGAGATAGTGGTGGGGGCAAAGCAATTCAATGAGGGCATTTTGGACATTTCAATATCATAGTCAACATTCACTAAAAATGAAGAAAAGTCAAATTGGGAACGTCTTTCCCGGACGGAGGGAGTAATAACTAATTTGGGGCTTTTGAATCTACAATGCACAAATGCCCTGAAGTGTTTAAAGTGTAATCATAAAGTAAGACTCAAAATTTTGGCATCTAATTTTGGCTAAAAAGTTAACTTTTCGGATAATCCAATGATCCAAAAATTCGGATATCCGAATATTTTTGGATCGGATATAGAATGAGTTTTACATGATCCGAAATTTTCAGATATCCGAATTTTCGGATCGGATCGGATCGATCCGATTGAACAACCATAGCCTCAATAACATTATGACAACGAGCCCTAATAACAAGCCCGTACCTAGCACGGGGTAGAAAACTAGTTGGAGATTAAGACGAGACGAATAGAGAGAGAGAGAGAGAGACGCGATCGAGAGGAGAGAAGGGGAGTTGGCGAGGAGTTCGCAGGCGGTAAAAGGTCATCGTCACCGGCGACTCCTCGCGAGTGAGCGTACACGGACCACGATTTGGGTGATAGGAGAGCGCGGATATTCAACCTTCAACCTCAACACTCTCGATTTTCGTAGGTATATTCCTTAATCGCTTTACATGTTTCGATTCGAGTTGTAGAGGTTCAATCGCATGTTTGTTTAGCTTGATTTAGAAATTCCTAATCTGTTGGTAGTCTTCCATAGATCTGCGTCATTTCCAAACTGGTTGACTGTCATTGTTTTGGTTCTTTGCCTTGGGTAATCAAACCTTTGATTTCTTACTAAACTTGAGCTTAAAATGATGCATGAATGCTATAAACCCTGCTGTTTTACTTTTCTTTGTGACATGAGTGAGCAGGACTCTTAACCTTGGTGATTTGGTGATGGCAATAAACCACCGAGTATCTCGACCAGGACCGGCCCAAGGGAGGGCCGAGGAGGCCAACCAAACTGGGCCCAATATTTTAAGGGACCCAATTTTTTTAATATTATACATATTTATACATAAGAGATACTCCTTTTCCACTTGTGCTACTAAATTTGTTGTTATGCAACTAACGCAATAAGATATATATTTGTCGTATTGATTTTAATAAAACTTCTAATTATTTAAAAAAAGAAACACAAGAACCATCTAATATACTTGTTTAGTAAACTTATAAAAATAGTTTAAAAATATATAAATAAAAATATTTATGTTTTATTTAAAAATTAATATGAATAGTTATACCTAAAAAATAATTTTTTTTCAAAACAAAAAATAACTAAAAATTTTATCATCAATAGAAATTAAGAAATATTTAGTAATTATGCCTTAATATATTAAAAATATTATTTTCTTCTTCTTTTTTAAATATGACTATTGCCTTACTATTTTAGTTTTATTAGGTACTCATTATTTATCTTTGATAGTAATAAAAAATAATACAAATAGCAAATTGAAAAAAATGTGATGACATATGTAAAATGATATTGAAAATTAAACGGAAGAGTGAAAAAACATAAATATAATATCTAATAATATAATATAAAATATTATTCTTTTAAATATAGTTAACCAAAACACTAACCCTCGAATTGACCGGTTAAATCTTCAGCCACTAACTTGTCCGAGTTGACGTCTGATTCAATTTTCAAGACATTGGTTTGGGAATGTAAGTATAAATAAATCTTTTACTATAATTTTGTACGTGATTTACTTATTTTGTTACATAGTATTATACTATTGTGTTAAATGTTATTTAAATATAAGTAGCTTATACACTTTAATTTGTTAAGGCATTAAGAATAAGATCTTTAGGGCGGAGTACCTATACCATACATCCAAGTAACTGAATATTCATTTTTGAGTATCAGGGTACTCATTTTTAAGTAACTGAATACTCATTATTGAGCACAATTGAATTTTATAAAAATGAGTATACAGTTACTAAAAAATGAGTATTCATTTGTTCAAGAATGAGTATTCCGTTACTTGTAAATGAGTAAACTAATCGCTATAGATGTACGGGAAACACCGTACAACTGATTGTACGGTATATATTGCGTTTAGGCCCTCGAGTTCTCAAGGCCAGCCCTAATCTCGACTGTGGGGTTGGTGACCTGCGTAAGCTAGGAAAGTAGAGATAGAGAGAGAGAGAGTGCAAAGTAGGAGTATTATTCACTTAGAATCAGATCCGTAACAATGAGAAGGCCTGAACCTATTTATAACGTCAACACTACTACAACTGTAATAACTGTGATTGACATTTGTGTCGTTTAGTCATTGTAACTTCGTCCTTGTCATCTAGCCAATGTCTTTGGCGATTGGAGGCAAGCAAGACATCTAGTCCTCCGTCGATGCATTCACGTGGTGGGGCAGATCCATGTACTGGTTCCTCTAAGGATCGAGCAGAGAAGCCAAGCCCTCGAGGACCGAGTCGAGCTCAGCCAGCCGAGCCGAGCCTAACGAACTGAGCGCACTCTTCTGGGACCCCTTGGAGCTCACCTGAGCTGTGGGGTCTGGTCCTGGGCCCAATATCAGGCTAACGTGGGGTTAGCCTCTGTCATAAGCCCCCCACTCTCCGAGTTCTCTAACGGTTTGCAGGGGAACACACGAGAGTAGAAGCTCTTGGGGTGACGGGCGCGTAGCCTACATGCGGATGCGTTCGAGATGGATGGTGATGTTTGACATTCCCGAAGCGGCATGTGGCGGTGTTTCGCCTTCCCCGTTACCCATCACTACGTTAGCCCAATTCATTTCTTCGGTCCATCACCTTTAGTATAAATATCCACTCTGCATCCTTTATTTCTCACGAGAGAAAAATTTGCTAGCGTTTGTCGTTGTGCCGTCATCCTTTTCTCTGCCGCTTCCACACTGTTCAACAAGCCCATCTCCGGTCATTTCCCTCACCCTAGGTCAGTTTTCTTACCTTCGCTTCCCCGATGTTTGTAGAGTCTTCAACCGTGCTGTAGAGTCTTCAACCGTGCGTCAGTTCGAGGCCAAGAGTCTGCTCGGTCACGGTGGTAACGATTTTGCCCAGCGGGATGACCAAGGGGATCAAGCGAGCTCTCCATCTCTCGAGGAGATAAAGGCGATAGAAGTTCCTCGAACCGCTGAACCTTGCTTCCAAAAACAGATGGCGTTGGTCGACTCAGTCATCCGCTCGTGGAAGTGCAACCTGACGGGCGACGAGTATCGCCAGGTTGTGCTCTATGCCGGTCCCAGCATTACCCTGCGTCGTCCCACTCCTAAGGAGTCAGTCTTTGATGCCCCTTCTCCTTCGGGTTTCTTTGGGTACCATCTCAAGTCTCTTGAGTATGGATTCTGCTTTCCTCTCCACCACTTGACCATTTCATTCTTGAAACACTTTGATTTCCTCCCTTGCCAATTAGTTCCGAACTCGCACCGCTACATGGCAGGGTTTTTCATCCGCTGCCGCCAAACGCGGGTACGTCCCAACCTTGACCGCTTCGAGGCCTTGTTCCGGGTAGCTAAGTTTTCTGGCTCAAACTCTGGTTCCTATGCCGCCCTCAGCCAAAGGTGAGATGGGATTTTTAAATCCAAGAAGGATTCCACTAAGACCTGGAAGGCGAAGTTTGTCTTCGTCTCTCTGAGCTCGGGTCCCCCCTTCTGCGACACCGCCCACAGTTCTTTCCGTCGGAGAGCTCAGCCGCTCACAACGCCCAAGATGATTGCCGACGGGGAAAAGCTCTGCAAGGGGGTCCCCACGAGCTCAAGGAGTTGGTGACTGACAAGGCGTTGGCCGAGCTCGGGTACACTTTCTCGCAGTAGAAAAAGGCTCAGCGCTGGGTAGTCCAACTGAGCATTGACGAGGGCCCCTTAGGTCAGCGTCACTTCTCCCTCGGTCATTTCGGGCTACTATCCCTTATTGATATATGAAATTTTCCTAAGTATCCTGCTCACCCTTTTTCTTCCTTTTGTTTCCGCTGGTGACATCATGCTTTCCACCACGGCTAGGATGAAGCTCCTTCGTGACAAAAGCAAGGCCAAGAGCTCGCGAGGGCCTTCTGACGTTCTGCCCTTGACGCCACACCCCGGCCCGTTCGCCGAGGAGGTTCCTCTGACCAAGAAATGCAAGGACGTGGCCTCGGCCACTTTGTGGAGGTTTGAATCCCCTCACTTGATGGATTTCAGGAACCCGTCTCTGGTCAAGGTGGTGTTCCCTCCTCACCCTTCCTTCCTGCACGGTGATTATGAGCCACAAACTTTCTTGCAGAGCTTCATCCCCCCCGACCGCTAGGTGCTTGGGGCAGCTGAGAGGGACAACTTGGCCTCCACCTTCCTTCGGGAGTTGGGCTCCGTAAGTCTTCTGCAACTTTTCCCGTAGTTTTTGCAGCATCCCAAGTAACGAGATATACAATGCAAGATTCAGAGCTGGTCTCCCATTTGCAGCGGTTTGAGGAAGACAAGGCTAAGGCCAACCGTGACCCTCAACTGGCAGGGCCGAGCGACCACCCTTAAGGGGGAACTTGCTGCGTCCGAGGAGCATGCTTGGGCTGCGGAAGAGGAGGCCCGCAAGGCCAAGGAACACCGTCAGAATGCAGTCAAGGTCTTCCAAGCGTCGCCAGCCTTCGTGGAGGCAGCGCTCCCGCGCATGGAAGATCTGTTGAAGGCTGGGGTCGAGACTGACGTTGGCAAGCGGTTCTCGATCCAGGAGGGAAAATCCTACTTTTCCCTGGGGCAGGGAAAATCCTACTTTGCTGTGCCTCATCATCATCCAAATCGTCGCATGCCCGGCCAATGTGCCTCTTATTCGGGTTCCTTCCTTACGTGGCCACAGCGACCGGCTCGGCCAGCTTCCTCTAAGTTCTTCCTTTCGGCGCCCCTCGCGACGGGCTAAAGCGTTCTCCCGAGGAATGGGCCCTCGAGCAATCAGCCGCTGCATCTCTTTCTAGAGCTTTAAGCATTCCTTGGTGTTGTGGGTACCCATTGCGGTGATACTCGCAATACTTCCCCTCATCGGCCACCACATAGGTCTCCAAGTGGGGAAGTGGGGAAAGACCAAGCTATTGACCTGCCCCCACATGTGCCCCTACGGAATAAACTTCGACTGCTGGTGTTCTGGGACTAGTGGTGTAATCCTTCTTCTTCTTTCTCTTCTTCGAAATATCCCCCAAATAAGTTGAGGCTCGCTTGGCCGGCACAGCCTCGGTGTAGGGAGCGTCGTCGAACTCCTCCTTAGCGCATGCCACGGTCTCTTGATATGTATGTGGAGGATTCTTACGAAGCTCCTTCCTCACCTCGCCTCAGGGAAGGGCTGCCTGGGACATGACAACCAGAGCTTGGTCGTCCGCCCCGTGGACGCCACGGGCCTCCTTCTCCCTTCGAACTTTGAAGTTCTGAACCTTCTCCCCTTGGCGAATGCAAATGTTGAGGAGATGGGAGTAGGGTAGCCTTTGCCTGTGATTGGCCGCGAAGTGGGTAAGAAACTTCTCCGCCAAGGTATCCTAGTCATCAATGGTTCCCTTCGGCAATCGATTGAACCAATCACACGCCGTGCCCTCTAGCATGGCCAGAAAACATCAGCACTTTACCTTGTCGGCCGCCGCCGCCGCTTCCATCGAAGGGTAGAACTTGGACATGTGGTCTTGTGCAAAAAATTGCTGCTAGGTACTCTGTGTTTTGGTATAAGAACTATTAAGTACCTTTAGTTTTCAAAATATACTCACAAAAAATTTAACATTTTAAAAAAGTTGGCAAGAAAAATATGAACCCCTCTCGTTCTCTATTTTTCTAGCATTTCTATCTTCAAGCTTCATTAGATCAATGTTCCCTCATGGTGTGGCCACCTGAAAATTTTGATCCAATAAGATTGCCATCAGTGCTCCACCTGAATATTGACTAAACTTTAGCCTCTCATTAAGGACAGAAATTGCAGAACGTCTTGATTGAGAGATACTCGCAGCAACCGTTAGAGCCATAAATAAATAGATGTATAAGGAACAACCAATTAATGACAAAAATTGCTTTAAGGGTGTACATGAAGGATCACATTAAGATGAGATACATCCATAGTAACTTAAGAGATGAATACATATGGATTTGGATTTACGCAAGGGGAAATTATTCATTTAAAATACCTGAGTTCCAGAAGCGAAATTACCTGGATAAACAATTAAAATGTTATGAACATACAAAAAATTTAACATTTTAAAAAGTTGGCAAGAAAAATATGAACCCCTCTCGTTCCCTATTTTTCTAGCATTTCTATCTTCAAGCTTCATTAGATCAACATTCCCTCATGGTGTTGCTCACTCCATAAAAAATCTTGGGGAGAGATTCTAATTGTTTCCTTTCCATTCCCAATGTTAGTTTATGAAGAGAAACAATATCAGAAATAGAGTTGGCCATCAAATGCATAAATCACATGAACAATGTCACCGGTGGCAACAATGCTACAGAACTTGCAAGAAAAGAGAATGAAGCCATTTTCGGATTAATACCTTGAATTCATGCTTTACATATTAGAAAAATAGAAACCAATCATTTCAGCTATAGAATTAGTAAGTGAAAAACAACCACAAAGGATCATCACATTTATCTGTTTTGTTGTGAAGAATGTAAACAAATACTACAAACATAAGCTAAGTTAAACTAATAGATACTTTTATAATTTTAAAGGCAAATCTCTCTAGAACTATAATTTTAAAGGTGAATCAAGGAAGCCATTATAACCTTAGTTTATGTTTTGGGATGCCATTTAATCGAAGATTGTTGATGATATATTGTACTTTCATCTAACATCAAGCCAAAAAAAAGAAAAAAAACTTTGAGATAATAGATGAAAAAG
>OOIL02006840.1:759650-814088 GCA_900332095.2 Cuscuta campestris | reverse complement strand
AAAAACAACCACAAAGGATCATCACATTTATCTGTTTTGTTGTGAAGAATGTAAACAAATACTACAAACATAAGCTAAGTTAAACTAATAGATACTTTTATAATTTTAAAGGCAAATCTCTCTAGAACTATAATTTTAAAGGTGAATCAAGGAAGCCATTATAACCTTAGTTTATGTTTTGGGATGCCATTTAATCGAAGATTGTTGATGATATATTGTACTTTCATCTAACATCAAGCCAAAAAAAAGAAAAAAAACTTTGAGATAATAGATGAAAAAGAACAGAATAAACAACAACAACAACATCCCAGTTGAATCCCACTACAGTAGGGTCTGGGGAGGGTGTGTGTACGCAGACCTGGCCCCTACTCGGAAGTAGGGAGGCTGTTTCCAAGAGACCCCCGACACAGTATAGTACGGGTAAAGCACCAAGTACAAGCAACAAGTACAAGCAATAGCAGAAGATACCAAACAAACACAACACACTACAAACAACCGCTATAGCACCGAGCTCCTATCCAGCTACTCTAATCCTAGTTCTCCAAAGGTTCCTATCTAACATCAAGCCAAAAAAAAGAAAAAAAAACTTTGAGATAATAGATGAAAAAAACAGAATAACTAAACTTAATTGAAGATGATTTTTGATTGGTATAAAATTTTTACAAAAAATAATGAGAATATTATTTTTTAAGGAAATAATGAGAATATTATTTTTTTAAGGAAATGAACTGTTCTACCTCGAAAGCAAAGAAACCACCCGGTTGCAGCACTGAAGTAGCTCCCTTGCAAAGATGCAAAAGATCTTTTAAACCATCTGGTCCACCATTCAACGCCAGTTTTGGTTCATGTTTAGCAACTTCAGAAAAAAGGTTCTCCAAGAAATTTCAATTGTTTGAAGAACTCGATCATGCGTCTTTTCTTTTGACACAATGCAATTCAAATCTAATCAGAGAAAGAAATTGAAACGGAAGCAATTTAGCAAGTAAAGTGTCATGAATCGTAAATCAATTTAGGCATAGCATATTTGAAAATATTATCTGAAATTCAAAAAAAATATTATATGAAATTCAAAAAAAAAACTATTTATGCAATTAACATGTGGAGAAGGAGATGAATTTGACTTACTATGGACGGCGGATCGGGCACCGTAGGATGGAGGCATGAAGATGGAGGAGGGAGGAAAAGAGAGGTGGAGGCTGGATGGTGGGTTGGCGCAGATCAGCGAGGGTGTTAGAAAAGAGAAGGAAGAGATGGAAATCGTCCCTTCAATCATCATGGATTTCTTGACGGTTAGATTTTGTCAATTGCGAATGAAATTAGACCGTCAGATTGGAGCAAAAATTGGATGGAAGTTTACTCAATTTTGATTCTACTTTTATATCTATAATAGATTGAATATGACTACTAATTGATTAAAGATTTGAAGTGATAAGTATTAATGTGCAATTTATGTCTAATTTGTATAATTAATCTTTATTTTTAACTTATAATTTACAACGCAAAGGTATATAAAAAAGTAACCTAAATTCAAAGAATTGGAGTCGAGTGGAAGGGGTGATAGTGTTGAGAATTATATCATGGATGTTTGCTCTGAAAGTAGATTTGGTGGTTTAAAGAGTATTGTTGAGCTCTCTATAAAAACGGTGTCCACTAAAAAGTCTCTTACGTATAGTTCTGTATGTACTCTCATAAAGGCATTGATACTTCATGTTGCAACAACAAGTGTTGAACATGCTTTTTCCTGAATGAAGTTTGTGAAGAATGAGTTGGGGAATAAAATATATGATCAATGGTCGAATGATTACTTAGTAATATATGGGGAGATGGATCTCTTTTCTACTATTAGTGATGATGTAATTATAGATCATTTTCAAAATAAAAAAATCAAAAGAGTCTAGTTGTAAAGGATATTATTTTCATATGATTTTGTAATTCGTATTAATTCTAGTAGTATTCAAATATTAGTTTTAGTTTATTGTTAAATGGTGTGAATTAGTTCGAGACATGATTCGGATGTAGGGGACGCCATGGTCATGAAATCCTGGATCCGCCTCTGTAGCTCAATACTTAACAATGGTTTTTGGTGCAGTTTGTAGAGTGTGAATCTCACTGGATTAATCAAAATGTATGGAAAGAAAGGGTGCGAGTTAGTGAAAGAACTTGCAGACGGCGAACCTGGGCAGCTTGCAGCGTACAATGCAAGAGCCCTTTCAACCTATATTACAATTTGTTATTCTGTTGCTGCATTTGATTTACTACTTTCATCTGTTATTTTTTTTAACGTTTACTGAATGGAGAGGTGAAATATATACTTTGTGATGTGCATCAAGATTTTGCACAGAGGTGTTCTTAATTTTATGTTTTCACTTCTTGCGTCATACTACCCTTTTGGTAGTTTCTTTTATTCAGATTTAGAAGACAATTTAGAGTCAATGTTCCTTAATTTAGATGTTAAATACCTTCGATGTTTTATGAATTGGGATTTTTCCGTTCTTATGCAGAATGATCTATTTTCTCAAGTAGTTGAAGAATGTAACAGCCATTTCCTTCACCTACGATCCCTGATGAGGTAACACTTGAAGTACCCGTGCTTCTTAGGTTTTTTCATACTGGTCCCCAGCCATGTTGATGTGTATATTTTAATAATATTCTATATTTTGCATGCTGCCCGTGCCTGGTATGACTGTGATAGACTTCATTGCTTGACACATAGATACAAGTGTCCTAGAGTGCATATGATATTGTTGAGGAACTGGAAGGGGGCTGTTGCATTCATAATAGCAAACACGTTTTCGAGCAGCAAGCCTTTTTTTATTTTGTATGGCCTTTCCAATTGTAACTAGATTGGATATTACTGGTCTTAGCTATCCCTCCCTTCGTACGGAAATTTACTTCCTATTTGGGTTCACGAGGTTTGACTGAAGTTATGTTCAATTCAATTTATTTGGTTGTAATTGTAAAATTCAAAAATAAATTTTATATGCTGCGAGTAGTATTTAAAAACTACATAAAAAGTTCTTCAAGACAAGAGGTGGCATGATTGTATTATATTATGAAATTAGTAGTGAAGATAAGCAAACATAGTGAATAGTGAACGGGAAGAACATTTTTTGACTGAGGGAGATCATAATATATATATATATATATATATATATATATATATCTATGGTTTTCCGAACTGCAGTTTTTCTTTGTATTATATTGCTAATGTCTTCTTCATTCTTAGTTTCATGTTCATTTTAAAATATGGTACGACAATTAATCTCTCATGTGTGCTTTTCAAATGAATTTTTGAAGTCTTATCTCAAGGTCAGTTAGCTTAAATATCTCTTGAAAATGGTGAAGCCATTGTGAATTGTGATCATGGTGTTTTAGGAAATAGAGCAATTGAAGCAACCTTGGACATATTCTACACTAATGCTCATGAACGTACTTCCTTGGACAATTTCATTTTTGTTACAATTTATTGCACTTCAGGTGTTGTGTGTATGCTCCATTACTTTGAAATCTTGCTCTCTGCTTCTTATGTTTGCTCTTACTACGGTGCACTAAAACTATTTTACCTCTAGCTCTACTTCATTTGAAAATTCAAGTAGTCAACAACCATCAGATGATGCTGATTACTATGGTTTGCTGGTTCACCACCAGTCTTTGATCCGCAACAAACGATGTCTCATGGCTTATGTGTAAATACACTTTTACACTTATACCCTTTATTTTCTGTTTACTTTTTACTTGAACAGATGACTTCTGCAGTAGTACATTTCCTTTATCAACCAATCTTCTCTGATTTCTTCTGGTGATAGATACAACCGCTCAGAAATTATTCGCAGTTTGAGTTGGACCCTTGAGCCTGTACTCCCTGAACAAATCGAGGAGAAGCTTAGCAATTCTGAAAAGGAATATTTCAAGAATCACTCTGCAACCCTACAATCATACATGGCAGAACTTGATCTGGACTTGGGTGTGGTAAGGAAACTCTTCTATATATATATATATATATATATATATATATATGCATGTATATATGTATGTATATATATATATATGTATAACAGCATCAAAACAACAAAGCTTATGGTTATAATTGTCAAATTTCTGGCACTTATTGTCAATGTGGGCTCTAGTTTGATCAGAGGACACTTGTTTGAATAAATTACTTAGAGGCAATGCCCATTGTGGATTAGGATACTGTAGCTTCTCTCACTTTTTCCCTCCCATGAATTAGCATGAGAAGTTGCCTTAATCAATATTCTCCCAGGATATGGTGCCACCCAAAGACCCCTACATCAAAGTGAGGGTCCTTGATGACATCGGTACTGTCACGCTCAGTGATCAGTTTGCCAATCTGGCTCTCCATGCGATTCTTTTTCTTAGGAGAACTGATGCCGAGAAGTATATTGCACAGGTGATTCTCCACGATTCACATTTGGTTACTCATAAAGCTATATTAAAATGTTATAATGATTTTTTCAGGGTTTAATGGAGGAGCTCACAAGTTGAGTAGAGTTTTTTTATCATTGTTAATGATTGACAGAAAGACATCCGTATTATTTATGTATTCATTGTTGGATGAGCTCATAAGGAGGTGATTACCAACTCTAAATGGGTTCAACACTGTAATGCATTAACTAATACAAGGCAGCATGCCAGCATCCCAATAGATTGTGGAGTAATATGTACCACAGGATGGTTCTTGTGGTTGCCATAAGCCCTGATGATGAACTCTCATTTAAGAAAGACCCCAATATATCATTCGAAAAGTAGATATTTTGTGGGAAAAAAGAAGTAATGAGTTAACCTGATGACAAATTTTGAAGAAAAGACAGACAACCAGCTGACGTTCAAAGTTGCAGAGGGAAAAAATGTGATGTATTTACTAGCTGAAGAAGTTTTGTAAGAGAAAGAAAAGAGAACGTTTTTGTATGTTTATTTTAGTCTCCAGATTATAATATACTAAAAGATATTTTTACTTCAACAATATCACAAATTCCGAATCTAGACTTCTATGTACCATCTTCTCTCTTTTTGTTCTTCCCTATATTATGAATCACTTCTCTTTATTCTACGGTATATCTCTTTTCTTGATAAATCCATTTAATCGTCATAATCAATATTTAATCAGTGGCGTTTCATTATGGTTTATTCATTGTCATAATCATTCAATCAAATTATCCATCAAGGTTTGATCATAATCATTATTCAATAATAGTCATCATAATATCCGTTAACAAATAGCGGCCTAGTGTCGAGTGTTAACATCCTAGCTTACCATCATGCATCACATAAGAGTTTATTCATCAAAAACATCATTTTATTTTGAGAAATCATTCTTATAATGACCATTATTGATTGGTGTGAAAAATATGATTTTAGAGCTCAAAAATAATATTTTCAGAAATATTTTTGGAGCAAACAGTTTGGCGGATCGATCCACAATACCTAGGATTGATCCACCGTAGAAGAAATCTCCCAGGTGATCGATCCAGGAGGGTGGATCCACCCTCCGCTTTTTCGATCACTGTTCATCTTCTTTTTTTTGGGTCCAATTTTGAAAATACCATTTTTAGTTACCAAACTTTAATTAAACTATATAGAAATATTCTCCAAGGTTGTGTTAGAATTTAAGCGTACCTGAGTTTGAAGGTCCAATGGAGAACCTATATGAATATATAATATATTATTTTGATATGACTGCAAGAAAGTCAAAGAACTTTCTTCATTGTGCTTAAAGAACTTTTTAAAGTGCTTTCTCACACTGACTGACTAGCTTGTCTAAAGGAATGCTTGGCTTGATTGGATAGGCCTTCTTAGGCCATAGATCATTTTGACATCATTAATTCATAGTTTTAATAATAATTTCAAGGTTTATGATTCTTAGTTCTTCAACTATGTCAAACACAAAACTCAATCAAACGACCGTTTATGAACGTAGAAATGATCTATACGAATATTCTATACTCACAAACAAACTTTTCTACATCCTATATCCGGACATAGTTCTCCGAGTAACTTAAAAGCCAGTTACTCTCTACACTCACCCACACTCTTAAAGACCTCTTGAATTTTTTCTATGGTAATTTTTTATGGAACCTCTCTCTCTCTCTCTCTCTCCACCTTGGCCAATACTCCAAGATCACCACCCCCTTGATTTTTTTTCGTGACCTTATCTTGCTCAAATTCTGCAAGATCTCCGCCACCCTTTGTCGCCTCCGTGGCTCCACTTTGAAAATTGCTGAATGCCACAAGGTCCCTACCGCTCCCAGTTGCCATTGTACCTGTGACTCCATCTCAACCAACCTCGTCAAGATCCCTTCCACTACCTTAGCTCCCTAGAGTTTTAACCCTCCACCGAGCTAAAAAAATGACAACTCACCTTTTTTCACACACCAGGACCAATAACTCTGAGATCACCCTCTAGTAATTAGCTTGTTCCGATGTGCCCACCTTGCACCGCCGCAACAACACATGCGGGACACGCCGTCCGACCAACTCTTTTGTCAGGAAGACTTTCGACTCAAGGCATAAACCACAGATCTCCACTCTGCTAGACCACACAGGTCTTCTCGGTCTTGATCCTGCATCCTACTTCACAAAGTTAGCACGGCATTGGCTTCACACCTGGTCCCCATGCCATCAACTTTGTTCTTGAAGTCCCATGGTCACCTACTAGCCAAATCAGCCAATCTTTGGGTTCTCAAATTTTCTCCTTTTACCGCTTATAAACCCCTCCAGTCCAGCACAACCAAGCTCTGATACCAACTGTTGGAATTTTAAGCACGTAAGACACCGAAAATGTTGAGAACGCTAGAAAAATGAGGGAACAAACACAAGAAAAATGTACGAGAGAAACAAATTATATTTTCAGTATTTCATGACAATATAAAAAAAACTCTCCTTTTATTTACAAGGCTAAATTGCAGACACTTATAAATAGACTTTTCTAATCCTATACTGGGATATATTTTTACAAGTAAGTAAAAAGCTAGTTATTACCTACACTCACCTACACTCACCAACACTAGTACAAAATATGGCAAATGCATTACCATATTTGAATCGCTACATAAAAAATCAATTCAAAAGGGAATTAATTTTCGCCATTAATATTTGAATGAGTTATTTCTAATAACCAATTCAAATACCTTTTGAATTGGCTATTAGTAATAACCGATCCAAATACTAACCCTCTTTTGAATCAGTTATAACTAATAACAGATTCAAAAGGTATAGGTATTTGAATCAATCGTCCTCCCCTCCTTTCGTCGCCGACGAGTTCCCTCACCCTCGCCACGGTTTTACCATCACCGTTCTCAATTCCACTATCGTTGCGCTGTCTACAGTCGCCGCCTACATCCTCCTCTCCTCTTTTTCCATCCTTCGGGCCTAGCAACCGTCCCATTAGAACACTGCCGCTAGCTACAAGTCGCCCTCCACATTATTGCCGTCTCATTGTGTTTAATTTGTTCATTACTATAAAATGTAATATTGAAATTTTATTTCAATGTATTTACTTGAATTACTTTTGTGTGTATGTCTTAGTTGAAATGTGACATTGTGATATTAATGTCAAATCATAATTTTTTTTGTGTTTGTGTTATTTTTTTGACGTAAAATTATTTTAAAGTACATTGGAATATATATTGTTTAATTATTGTTTGTTTTATGCTACATGATCTAAGATGTTATAATATATATGGAAAAAATATTATATTTAAACCGACCTATATACTCGTTTAAAATTTACTCAATATGAGTAATTTTTAAATGAGGAATTTACTTAAATAGCACTAAAACATAATGACTTTCCCTAAATAGCACAACATGTGTTTTTTCCCCAATGTAGCACTTTTAGTCATTATGCATTAGTCATTATTCAAGTAAATATTCGCCATCACTGGACATTATTAAGTGCTATTTAAGGAACAAAACAATTTAACTACAGTTTTAGTGCTATTTAGTGCAAATATGTCTTTTTAAATAGCTCCCACTTTGGAGTTGTACTGAACTGCTTCCCTCACTTAGGTGGTGAATGTATTTCTTTTTCTTAGTTCCATCATTTTTGGCATGGCTTTTTCCAGATGCATTCTTCGAGTGCATATGTAACTACATTACATCGTCCACTTGAGTAACCACTGGAAAATGCTACCAAAACTTTGATGGATCAAAGAAAATGGAATGTATTCACTAGTGAGGGTGACATTTCAAGAATGTGTTAGGATGAAATAAAGAAAGACCATTTATATAATGAAGAAATGCTGCTAGATTTTTGTTACATCATAAGAAATGAAGAATAGTGTTGCATGTATTTGTTGTATGTATGTATGTATGTATGTATGTATGTATGTATGTGAAATGAGTGTTAATTATTTTTTTGCATTGTTTTGTATCCAACCATTTGATTTGTTCATCTGTTTCTTAGTAATATATATGATGGATCGAAAATGGATTGTTATGCCGCAGACATTACCTGAATCTTGTTCTGGTATGAGAGAGTCTATTCGTTTTGTAGGAAAATATTCAAAAGAGGTAGAAGATATATTGCTCTTGTAATTTATGTCATAACCATTTTATGGCTGATAGCGTTAAGGATATAAGATTCTATGTGTATCGCAAGAGTTATAACGAATAAATAGAAGTTGATATTGGTGATATCTAGAGTTTTGAGGCTGAAATGGAAGATGAGTTAAGGTGTACTCAAAGTGTTCGCCGTGATCAAGATGCCATCGCTGAAGAGCGTAATATGTATGAGGGGTTAGTAGGAAACTCAAAACGGCCATTGTATCCTGGTTGTACACAATTTACACGTTTGAAACAGGTGTTGGCATTGTTTAAAAGGTGCTTCCCAGAAGTGGCGCCAATTCTGGGAACCACCTTTTGAACCGATTGTTTAATTATAACTGATTCAAAAAGAAGTTTCTAGAATTGTCGCCACTTATAAGAAGCACCTTTTGAATCGATTATTAGTAAAAAAAACTTGATTCAAAAGCCTCTAGCACAATGTGAATTATGTACTCATGTAGGACTTTTTGCATTGGTTCAAAAACCGGTGCAAATTTTTTTTGCACCAATTGCATTGCAACCTTTTGCATCGGTTAGGAACCTATTCAAAAAGTCAAAAATAACCGATTCAAAAGGTAATTTATGTAGGAGTGAAAGACCCCTTAGGTTTTGCTGGTGGTATTCTTATGCCCCTCATTGTTTCTCTCTCTCTCACCCTCTACCTTAGTAGTGTGTAAAACTCACACACACAAAGATCGTTACTCTATGGTTATTAAATAGTCAATGAATAAACAATTCATGTGAGAACCAAGCTAAGAAGCTGCAATACAATACCACATAGCTCTCCATACCATGCATGTGAGTTGTAACACTCACTATCACGTACATGTTGGTGATTTTAGTGTCATCGGCTATTTTGTGTAATTGGATTTACTTAGATCAGCTGAGAATTGTAATAGACGTTGTCTAACAAGTTAGGAGGCGCGGAGTACGCAGTCGTTCAACGATATTACAAATTCATAGCAGGAGTCCGGGGGCGGTACCCCTCGGGTAGCGGGTCCAAGGGGTAGAGCCTGTGGCTGGGGTCGAGCTAAAAATCCTTTTTTATTTTGGACGTTATTTCTTTATGAAAATCTTTCAGTTTTTCGTTAACGGAGTCCAAAACGTTAAAAGATTTGGATGTGTGGATTAATACCAAAATAACCCTAAAACCGCAAGTATCCTTTCACGCGAACATTTGTCTCCTTAAGCAAACTTTCGTGTTTTTTCAAGCTTTATCTCCTCGCGCGAACGTTCACGTATTACACGAACGTTCATTGTGATCATCAATTTTCGAATCGATAAATAGAGTCTCGTAGGTATGGTTGAGGAATCCAGTTTTCAATGCTTGTTCTTGATTAACCTATCATCTAATTAAAGTATTTTGTATACCACACAATAACTTTGATCAGAAAGACTTCTATGCGATTCGTTATACTCTATCAAGTTATTCTTCTCTTTCTTTGTAAACGCTGCACCACAGCATTCTTCCTCCATATTACATTCCAACAGTACAACTCAGCTTCCACTCTCTTTCTTTTGGTTTTTTTCTTTTCTTGATTAATTTAGATCAATTCTCTGTTGGCGATTTTAGTGTCATCAGCTATTTTGTGTGATTGGGGTTTACTTAGATCAGACAAGAATTATTTGAATAGACGTTGTTAAAGAGTTAGGAGGTGCGAAGTGTGCACTTGTTCAATGAATATTACAAATTCATAGATAGGGGTCTGGGTGCGAAGTGCGCACTTGTCATCTCTATAAATAGAGACGCTCGGGTATGGTTGAAGATACGATTTGAAAGACTTGTTCTTGATTAATGTCTTATCCGATTAAAGTATTTCTTATACTCCAAAATAACTTTGATCTGAAAACGTTTTACGCGATTCATTATACTCAATTAGATCAACTTATTCTTCTCATTCTTCGTTAACGTTCCTCTGCATTGTTCTTCATCCATACCATTTTCTCCTACATTCTCAACATCTAGTGCCCACTAGGCATGGTCTTATCACTTATGAAGTGCCGAGAAGTATGGTAAGTAATAATTAATCATTTAGCACACTTAATTAGCTCAGCCCGCGCAAAATAAGTGTGACATAAGTACTTTTTTTTGTTGTAGTGTATATTGTTTTATCCAATGTGCATGCATTGAAAACCTTAACAACACCGATCAATAAACTCAAATGGGAATAAAATTGAGGAAGTACGATTATTTGGCAATTGGCTGTAAATAATTTAAATCAAACTACACTTTCTCTATCTGGGCACAAAGTTTTCTCAATTCCAGTGCAGCATTGTCCATCTCCTCCCTCTGTTTCATCTTTAACCTAATGCTCATGTCCTTAACCCTCATCTTCAATGCCTCACTTCTCTTCCCACTAAAAGCCTCCTCCACCGCCCTAGCTATCGCCGTCCTTGAAAACTTTCCTCCTCCGTCCCTCGTGACCTCGATTGCCAGGCCCTTCTCCACTAGAAACCTGGCATTCACGGGTTGATCGACGTGGATGGGCATGGCGATGATCGGGACGGAGAAATTGAGACTCTCCATTATCGAGTTCCACCCACAGTGTGTCAGAAACCCACCCACGCTCCGGTGGCTGAGAATCTTCACCTGTGGGGCCCACCCTTTCACTATCTTTCCTCTCTCCCCCATCTTTTCTACAAATCCATTGGGGAGTGATTCTTCAACAACATCCATGTTTCTCCCATTTGGGGACCTTAGCACCCAAATGAAGTTCACCTTGCTGGTGGCGGCCCTCGCCACCAGCTCTAGCCCGCGGGCCATCTCCTCGATTTCTTGTTTGGACAAGAAGCACTCGCTCCCAAATGAGATGTACACGACCGAGCCTTCCTCTTTCGTATCGAGCCAATCCAAGATCTCCCCTATATTTTGCGGGGATTCCTCGGTTTGGTCTTGGGCTAACAACCCGATCGGAACGACTCTGCATCCGATAATCTTGGAGTAGTATTGTATGTACTCGGGCTCCATTTCCGTTGAGCTACTGATCAAAACCATTTGTGGCTTCGAGAGGCTCTCTTCCGGGTCCCTCTCGCTCATCATGATGTGCCTCACGGAAGCTCGGAAGACGGTTTCCCAGTGCCCATCCAGGCGAATGGCCGGGAACGGGAAGACGTCTTCCGAGCCACCACTTATTGTGGTGAAGTTAATGTAAGAGGATGTGGCGGCGCAAACGTTGTAGAACCGAATGGCGGGGATGCGGAGATCATGCGCGACCTCTTCAGCCCAGACCTGGAGGAAGTCGAGGACGAGGAGGTCGGGCTTGAGGGCGCGCATGATCTCGGAGAAATTCGGCTTCGACATCCGCAATGCCCTCCGGAGGGTGGGCTGGAGGTGGGGCGGGAGGCCGTTGGTGGTGTGGCAATGGGGAGGGAGTTCCGGGAGGTGCGGCAGGTGGAGCTCCACCGGCCGGATCGAGGCGGAATACTTCTCCGGGATCATGTTCTTGACGGAGGCGAGGATGACGGGGGTGGAACATAGGTGGATGAGGAAACCCCGGTGGGAGAGATTCTTGGCCAGTCCCAGGTAAGGAGTGATGTGGCCGTGAGCCAAGAATGGGAACATTAAAACGCTAGGGCTTCTACCTTCCTCACTCATGACTGCACGTACGTACACTTTCTGGTGGTAGGGGGGTTTATCAACTTGGTTCTTTTGTTTAAAGAAGTGATGGGTGTCTCCAAGAGGGGGTTCATTATATGGGAACCGCTGTTTGTTTTGTAGCTTGTGGGAGATGTTTCCTTTTTTTAATGCTTAGGCAACTTTACTTGTCCTTCCATCTTACTCCCTCCCCCCTAACATGTTTCTTGAACTTTTGTGTTTTCTTTTGTGTTTTTTGAAGAGTTGAAAAAAAGTAAAAATTTATTAAAATATCCTCAATAAAAAGGTTAAATATATTATATGAGGTGAGTGTGCTCTAATAAATAAACAAAAGATAGTTGTGATATTTTAAATGATAAAAAATAATTAGATCTATGAAGAATGAGAAGAAAAACGTTAATGAGAAGAAGTATGGGGAACGAAAAAAGTATTAATACAAAAGTTCTCCTTCGGTAAAATATCATTCATACCTTTCTTACTATGCCATCTTTCTTTATCCACATCAGTTTGCTATATCAAATTTTACAAATTTCATTCCGTCTCACTTGAATCTTTACGTATACTATTCAGAGGGTCAAATTACCTATAAAGTTATCAAACTAGAGTTGACAAATACTCAGGGACGAAGGTAGTATAACTACTTTTAAATAATTACCTTAATTAATAATTTAATTAGTACTAAGATAAAAAAATTAGTTTTAAATTCTAAAAATCAATGCAAAAATTATTTTAAAAATATAGACAAAACATTTATTAAAAATTAGATGACCCTCATTAAATTAAATTTATATTACAATACAAATAAGAAATAGCATAATCTTTGGAAAAACGCCATTACAATACTAAATACAGAGTAAAATATACTCCCTCCGTTCTCAAAAATATTTCCTCTTTCATTTTTTCACTTCCAACAAAACACTTCCACTTTCTATTAAAAAACAACTTTTACCCTTACTTTTTCATACCCTACATATCACATCATACTTTTTTTCTAATAATCTATCCATCACATCTTACTTTTACCCATCACATCAGAGACAAAATTGGAAGTCAACTATAATTTAACACTTCCTTATTTTGGCTCCAAGTCAACTACTCCCTCCGTCCCAAAAAGATTTACACGTTTCAAAAAAATCGTGTCCCACAATTTCTCACCCATTTCTATTAAAAAACCACTTTTACCCCTTACTTTTTCAAACCCTAACTATCACATCATACCTTTTTCCTAATAATCTACACATCACATCCTACTTTTACCCATCACATCAAGGGTATTTTTGGAAAGTCAACACAAAATTATCCCTCCCTTAATTTCAACTTTAGTCAAAATGGGTAACACTTTATGGGACGGAGGGAGTATAATTTAACACTTTCTTATTTTGGCTCCAAGTTAAAGTAGGAACCTTTTTTGCAAACAGAGGGAGTAGCATACTCTGTACAAAAAAACAAAACAAGTCATAGATTAAAAATTAGATTTTTGAAATAATGTTCTTATTTGACTATTCTCAAACATTTTTGTTGTTGATGAATACATTAATGTTCTTAATAAAAATGTGATATTTCATAATGTCATTTCAAGACAAATCAAATGATATTTAGTTTATGAATTTATTCATTACATTTTTTTTAAATTTTATGGTCAAATTTTTTAAATTTTGACCTTAAAGAGTTAAATGAGAACGTTATTTTAGGATGGAGTGTGTGTATTGTAGTTAATTAATTTAAAATATGTTATTGCTATATCCCCTCCATAATGGCCAATTACACGCCATTTATGTTAAATGAATAAATTTGCCCTAAAAGTTAGCTAAGATCTAGTACCTCTTCTTTGTGTTTTAAAGACAAAGTTGTTCATTTTACTATAGATGAATTTAGCCATAATAGGGACGGATATAACAATCCTCTTTAAAATAATATGTTCAATATCAATTACTCCCTCCGTCCCCCTAAGATGTTCTCATTTTGACTTTTGGTGGTTTTTAAGGAGAATTGAAAAAAGGTGAAAGTTTACCATAATACCCTTAATGAAAATTGGTGGAGTGTATTAAATGAGGTGGGTGAGGTGTAATAAATAAAGTAAGTGGGGGTAGTTATGATATTTTAATTGTTAAAAAATGAAATAAGAAGATCTATTGTGGACAAAGAAAAAGGGCTATTAGGAATATCTATGAGGGACGGAGGGAGTATAGTATAATAATACTGCTATAAGTGTAAATAAAAAGTAGAGCGACATGCCGTATGTCCGACAAATGCTTAGACTTTCTTAACGATTTGATTTGATACCAAAAAGATGGGAGTGGTGTTGTGCCCTCTTGGCCAAGATGCAACCTAGGCAAATTTTGGTACCAAAATCCTTATACTTTGTGCAAACCGTACACCCTTAGAGTGTTAAAAGATATTTTAGTGTGCACGGAAATATGTCTTAGACGGTTTGGCCGCAGGGTGACACTTAATCGGATAAGGCTTTATTGTTGTGGATTTTCTAAAAATCTTTCTACTCAAATACAGAGTAATTTTTTTAAAATAAATACGAGTACATGATTGTTAAAACTTTGTTTCACCATATACGGAGTAGATTTTATACGGAGTATTTGGTATATTTGGCTGGAACGCTTAATGTTGTCTATGGGGCAGAAATGGGTTGGTACTTTGTAGCGGGTAGGCACTTCGTGCAAATAAACGTGTGGTAGTGGTTCACCTGATCACCTCACAATTATTTCATGTACTTCTCTCGTTCTCTTTTCGAGAAAAGCTCCACAATTATCAAAAAATGAGGCAAGGAACTTGTGGTTTATCGTCAAATCGTATAACTGTGATTCTCTTAAAGAGCATGCTATATGTATCCCAAAATTTGTATCTCATTTGTACACCAAAAGTATGCATTAACATTTTGATGGTTCACACTGACACAAAATGTTGGTGCGTTAACAAAAATTTACACTGACACAAAGTGTTGGTGCGTTAACAAAAATTTACACTGACACAAAGTGTTGGTGCGTTAACAAAAATTTACACTGACACAAAGTTTTGATGCGTTAACAAAAATTAACATTACACCAACACAAAATATTAGTGTATCCATGTAGTGTACAAAATGGGGTACAAATCCTTGGGGTACAAATAGTTTTACCCTTCTCTTAAATACTCTGTAAGCCCGAATGAGTACTTCAACTGATGTCAAAGAACCTACTCAACCAAAAGCTTAAACTTGGTGTTGTAGTCCAAGAAAAGTTTTTTATATTCTAACACGCCCCTCGCGTGCATGCGAAGCCTTTTTTAAACCTTGCACGTGAAATATTAAAAATTTTTATAACTGTGTGACGCTAAATTTCGAACCCGTGACCTCTTAGTAAGCAAGGCTCCGATACCATAATAGGATTTAGGATGGGGTAAAGGCAAATAATTTGTATATAAGCTCTTGAGTTAAACTAACTAATACATTGGATTCAATCTTTTAATATGGTTCAACTCAAGTGTCTTATGACTCAGTCTAGTGATCCTTACATCATCATAAATTCTATCATGGTATCAGAGCGAGTTTTAGCCCACCTCGTTTGTCAAGGTGTTTGTCTAGACGTTCATTCCTAGCGGCCTGTTTGTCTTTAGCCCATTTAACCCGATTGTCTGTCTGGAAGTCTATACCCAGCGGCTCGTGGTCCTTTAGGTGTTGTCGCTAAAAAAAAGCAAGGAGCTGATGAGAATACATCTACAAGTGGTCAAAAGGTTAGATTCAAGATTGACCGATTGTCGACTTGAGGGGAGTGTTAGAGTCTATCACACATAGGAAGCTATATAAGCTCTTGAGTTAAACTACTAATAGATCGGATTCAATCTTTTAAAGTGTTTCAACTCAAGTGTTTTATGGCTCAGTCCAATGATCCTTACCACATCCTAAATTCTATCAACTGGTCATCGTCTAAGGAGAGGATGCCAAGCACATACATCCTAGTGTCGAATTCCGCTAGTAATTAATAGTGTGAGTGGTGTATTCTTTGTAATACTCCCTCCGTCCCAAAAAGATTTACACGTTTCAAAAAAATTGTGTCCCACAATTTCTTACCCATTTCTATTAAAAAACCACTTTTACCCCTTACTTTTTCAAACCCTACCTATCACATCATACCTTTTTCCTAATAATCTACACATCACATGCTACTTTTACCCATCACATCAAGGGTATTTTTGGAAAGTCAACACAAAATTATCCCTCCCTTAATTTCAACTTTAGTCAAAATGGGTAACACTTTATGGGACGGAGGGAGTAATTCTTTGTGCACACCGGGTACGGACGGTCTCTCTAAGGACCAGATTAAAATTATATCATGATTTACCCCTTCCACGTCTTGTTGGGTGGGGGTGTAGGGGTGTCCGGGGTGGGCGTTCCACCTTAAATACTCTATAAGACGTTATAGCTAGGTTCGAATTCTAATGAAGGTGTTGAATCTTTATATTTTAGGTTGTTTAATAGGACGAGTATATTTGAATAGATGAGTACATTGTAATAGTTAATAATAGTATTAAAATAAAACAAAAATGAAAAATATGAAATATCATTGTGTAATTGATATTAATGTTAAAAAATTAGATAAAATGATAAGGATGGTTAATTACACAAATATGATCAAATACGATACAAGACTACAAGATAAAAATATAGTGGATAGAGATGAAAACCATAAAAATAATGAACTAAGGGAGTATAATAATTCATTGCGAGTTTTTTTTCATTTAGAGCATACTCCATATTAATATATACTCCGTATAAAATATGGAACTTTTTTTTGGCAGAGTGGATATGAACATTGAGGAATGTTAATCATAGTCCCTCTGTCTAAAAAACTCTCATTTTTCTTGTTTTCAATTCTCCCACAAAATTGTAGGTATGAACATGATGAAGAGAATGACACCCATATATAAAGAATATGAATGGTTAATGGGTCCTTTTTACTGATTTTCAAGCTTATCAAATTGTGTGGAATAAACTAACTATTCCTAAATACCAATTCTTCAAATGGCTTGGTTGGATAAATAGAATCCTCGCTAAAGTTGGACTGAACAGGTTTATGAAGATTGATACCAAATGTGTGTGGTGATCTACTGATGATGAACACAAAGAGCATTTATTTTATACTTGTTCTTACATGAGGGACATTAAGGATTAACATTGGTCAGTGGATTCAACACAATTGGAGGGCTATCAATGATGATAATTTGTTAGATGAATTCAAACAGATCAATGACATGAAGAGGAGACATATTCCAATAGCTGAATTTGCTCAACTTTTCTGCGACGGAAATATTTCGTTGCAGATCCGTTGCAGAATGGAAATCTGCCACGGAATTTCAAATTCTGCCACGGAATTTGTCCGTTGCAAATCGGCAGTTTTCTTGTAGTGACATTTTAACTGCTAAAGGCATCCATGAAGCTCTTAAGCTCACACCTTGTAGTTTTGTCGGCCACCATTTGATGAATATTTTATAATGAGTTTGAAAAATTATTCACTACAAAAAAAGAGGGCAGTACCGACAGATCCTTAGAGACAGAAACCTTATTTGTCGCTAAAAAGAGAATATTACCGATGGATAAAATTATTTGAAGGCAAAAACTAACTGACCCACAAAAAGAGTGATATCTGTCGCTATTGGTTATAGTTTTAGCAACAAACTTTTATCTGTCGGTATTGCTTATAGTTTCAGCGACAAAACTTCATCTGTCAGTATTGTTTATAGTATTAGCATCAAAAAATTTATCTGTCGGTATTGTTTATAGTATTAGCAACAAAAATTTATTTGTAGGTATTGTTTAGAGAAATTTACCTAAATAGGACTAAAACATAATGAGATTCCCAATATAGGACCATATGTTTTTATTTCCCAATGTAGGACCTTTGGTCATTATCACGAAGTCATTATTCAACTAAATGTGCATCATTGTTGGACATTATTTCTTCTACTAGGTCATTATTAAGTCCTATTTATGGAATAAAAAAGTTTAAGTCCTACATTAGGAAAGTCATTATGTTTTAGTTCTATTTAGTGCAAATTTCACTATTGTTTATAGTTTTAGAAACATTATTTTATCTGTCGGTATTGATTTTATTGACATTTAATTTAAATATCTTAATTATAAAAAACCATAAAATTAGGCATAATTTAGTACATGAAATTGAGGTCATGAAATTGGAAATGAAAAACCTCAATTTGAATTTTGTTGTTTGGTAGCACAAAAATATATGATATTAAAAATGAATTATAAATTTAAAAGATTAAAAACTAAAAATTAAAGATTAAAAATAATTTTTTTACATTGAATATTTACAAATTAAAAATTATAATTTTTAATTTCAGATTTTTAAGTTATAAGTTAAAACTAAAGGACTAAAGTGACCGAATAGAATCAAGACATATGATAAAATCTGTCAAATCTGTCAACAATTTAATGCACTTGGAGCTGGAATTGGTGTCAAGTGTGTAGCGGTGAGCTCTCGGTTGAACCAAATGATCTCATCATAACGAATTCATCGTTAAGTAGACACATTGTTAAGTATTCCATAGTCACATATGTCACTAATTGTGTACTTAGCCAGATACTGCTACTCAATCAATTGAGTCAATATTTTGGATTGACGCTTGAAAATCGAACAAGAGCATGAAGAAACAAAAGAAAGACTCCAAAATTTAGAAGATGTAGTATCATTGGTTTTAAATACCGTGGTTAGTCTCTATCTATCATTGTTAACTACCCATATTTCATTTGATTTTTTCTTAGTTCATTATATAGTTTAAGGTTATGACACCTAGCATGCATGTAAGGTAAATTTAGTGCAAAATTTGTAATTATGTTATCACGTGCTTATAATTTTTTTTGCATAGGGTTCAACGGCTAATCAATCTGAAATTGATGACCTTACAATTGATGGTAATACAACCCCTGAGAAAAGTCATGATGATCGATGGAACAAAGATGATGAAGTTGAGAGCATTGAACTTGAAGATGTATACAGTGACGAGTAGTAAAGCTTTGGACTATATCTTCCATATCAACGCATATTTTAATTTAGTTCATTTTGACTGTTTATACTTTAGCTTGAAACGTATTCAAATGATAAACTAATTTTGAGATTTTGGTTTACTTTCTAGTAAATGGGTTAGTTGTAACCATGGTATTAATAACAATTATAATAAATGTTAATGTTGGTCAAAATAAACTATTACCGACAGAAAAAAAATATTTTACTCACAATTTTTTGTGGGTAATCTAACTTTTAGCGACAGTTATAATAAATATAAATGTTGGTAAAAACAAGGTATTACCGACAGAAAAGAAGGATTTACCCACACTATTTTTTGTCGGTAATCCATGTTTTAGCGACATATATGTTTTGTCGGTACTCCTCTCTTTTTTAGCGACATCTTTGGTCTGTCGCTATTACATTATTTTAGAGACATTATATTTTATCTGTCGGTAATACTTTTACTGACGGAGTTTTTAGCGATAGCGTAGCGACAGACATTTATCTGTCGGTAAAAGCGATTAGCGACAGATATTCAACCTTTAGCGACAGATTGACCGCTGTCAGTATTTCCTCCTGTTTTTGTAGTGATTGTAGTTGACACACCACCTCTTTCTTTATAAATTCCCTCCTCGCTGCAAAAAAAAGTCTTCTCTTCAGCTTCACCGCCTTAGTTAAATGCAAAACATCCGGTTGGTGCGTACGTAATAACCTTATGATACCAGACATATCTTTGAGTCCCCATTCAAAATGAATTTGCATTTATTGACCTGGATGAAGTATCACATAGCTCTATGGTTGTGCCTAGGGCGCACTTGATCCACCCAGATTTCCTCAACTTTTATGGTCGCGTACCTTGGCACACAATATCTCTTTTTATCTACCTACAAGTTCTAGCTGGTGACCTCAGCTCATTGACCACGTGATGTACTTGGCCGCCTCCTTATCTTGGTCATTTTCACGTATCGACAACTTCTAGATCCCCTAAGCTACATTTCCCATCTCTGTTGTGACTTGAGAACTTGGTGTAGAGGTGCATCACAGGGAACTAAAATAGTGTAGATCCTCTAACTCGTCCAATTGCAATTGCACCAACTACAACTTGATTCATCAAAAAATTATTGATGTCCGTCTTAGTCGCGATCACATCCCAATGGGGACACTTGTGCATCTTATCTAGTTTGTTCACCTGTACAAGCAGCTGATATAGTTTTGCTACCAACAACTATATTGGAGGATTGGTGGTATATGTTTATGCAACAAAAAAGGTACTTGATAGGCTTACAAAATTTTAAAAGAATCACTTTTAGACAAGTTATTTCGGGCAAACCAAAATACTTTAATCGTATAAGACGTTAATGTTAAAAAAAAACAAGTAAGGCTTCTAGAAGAAGAGTATAGTCACTTTGACTTGTTCTTGGTTGTTCTATCGAAATAGGCCATAAGCATAGCAACTTATAGGCAAAGCACTGATTGGACATGCATGTTTTTTAACTTAAACTAACATTGGGTTTGTTTAGTACCTATTCGAATAGCATACTTCCTATTTGATTAGGAGGTCGTTTTTGAAGGATCAAACGCATCTCTTACGTGATCTATTCAAATAGGTTAGCACCTATTTGAATAGGTCAACATATTAAGTCTTGAGCTATTGCAATAGGTCAAACACATTTCCAATATGCTAGCATATAAGCTTCTGACCTATTCCAATATGTAAAGACGTATTCGAATAGGTCCTCACAGTTCACACTAACCTATTTGAATAGGCAATTGCCTATTTGAATAGGACAACCATTTTATTCCAAATAATAATAAATTTAAATGAGTGTGTACTCCACACCTCCTAACTCATTTTAATAGTTATAATTATTTAATGTGCATTCACTAAGTAAATCCAATCACCCAAAATAACCCGATGACACTAAAATCACAAACAATCCTCCTGTATTTTAGTGTCATCCTTGATTTACTTAGATAGTCTCAAAATAGAATAACACTCATGCATAAACAAAATATCGCATCGATTGAATTTCATCTTAGTATATTACACATTTCAAATACTCGAATGTCGGGGTGTCGCTAAGGATTGAACCCTTTATGTTCGCTTCAATACATGGGGATAATATACACATGAGTTCAGCATACTCCTTGTTTTTTATTGACACTTTTTTTATCTGCCTTGTGTCCCTATCATTCAACGAGCATAAATTATAAAAGAAAAGTCTAATGCTTCTTGAAGCGACTAAACTTCATGCTACGTATATGGGGTTCTTTTTGGTTTTGTACGTGCATATACAATTCTTCAAAAGAACCATTAAGAAGATATACTTCAACCTACACAACTTACAAGTCTGAACACGAACCTTTGGGATGAATGAAAATAATGTGCTCCATTCTCTAGATGTTAAGCTTTCCACATTGAATTTAGCACCTAACGTCATATTAGGTGGGAATTGGGTATCTTAACATGTGAGACACCATAGATACTTTAATCCCATCGCTTTAGCCATATTTTGCATGAGATCCCTTTTTAACCCTTTAGTTAAATGGTCGGCTAAATTGTGTTGAGTTCTTACGAACTCTGCCGATATTACAACATGCTTGATCAAATTGCGTACCATGATATCTGTAACACCTAAGTGTCTAGACTTACCATTATACACTTGACTATATGCCTTAGCAAGTGTAGAAACGCTATCACACTGGATAAAAATTGGAGAAATTTGTTTAGGCCATAATGAAATGTCAACACTAAGTTTCTTAGTTACTCGACCTCTTTACCATTTGAAGCTAAAGCAACAAGTTCAGATTCCATTGTCAAGGTAGTGATGCAAGTTTGCTTCTTTGAACCCCAAGGAATTGCTCCTCCACCAAGTAGGAAAAACATCCACTAGTTGAAGAGAAATTTTCTATATTAGTAATCCATTAAATAAAAGTTGCTCATATTGGTGACATTTATAATGTTTCAAGTACCTCTTATTTAGTTCGAATACGGGCATGACTTCTTGTCCCAAAATAATGAGCAACTTGATGCTTACTAAGATTCTTAGCCTTTATTTCACCTCTCTTGTGCATGAAATAATAGTCGACATTCTTAGACTTATACGCCTCAAAATAAATTAGCATATACAATGGAAAAGTGTTTTAAAATACTACCTTTGCTTTATCTGAACTCTAAAACTCTGCCAAGTTCATCCACATAGTTAGAGGTACATGTTGGGCCTTTTCTCTAATGCTCTTGCAAGAGTTTTCCCTTAAAACATGTCCCTTTCAGCTCAGATTTTGTAATCTCTCCAAGAAGCATGTGCTTTCATTATCACCTATTCACGTGGCTCCTTTCCTTTCGGAAAGTTGTAGGACCGCTAAAGCATTTTATAAATCATGAAGAGGTAAGTAGTGAATAAGATTTAAGAGTCACTTTAATTTTTAATTTATTAGAAATACACATTTATATATAAGAGTTATGTGTACCTTGACTTCTATCCATTTTAGATCCTTCTTTGCCTCTTTCATTTCTCTCCAATCAAAACAATATAATCAAATGGTAGTTTTCTAGGATCTATTGCAAGGCTACCAATCAAAGAAGACATTTGTCTCTGTGAATCACTTAATGGCACAAGATCTTCATTCACATCAACAAAGACAGACTTATCCAATACCTTTTTATTTACACTACATCCTTTCACTTTCTTTTACACATTACTTTCAACTTTTCCTCTATGACATCCAGCCATCATCACCAATTTGAGTAATATGAATGTTAAAGCTTTTGCCATATTTTCCCATGGTGGGAAGAGTTTCAAGAGTTACTTCCTTGTCACCTTCAACAATATGCCTGGTGGGATTCAAGATTATCACAAAATCAATCTGTATATTATCCATTTAGATTTAAATTATATTTAACATGGTCATGATGTATGTCTTGATGACTTATGAAACCTTTATAACTAGGGATGGGCGCGGTACCGTGACGGTCTGTGATACTACCGCAACCTATCACGGACCAGTCTTATTTAAATGATTCGGTATTGGTACGGGCTGAACCCCAAAATTATTCGGTACCATTCTGTTTGAAACAGAGCAGTACAATATCATATCCATGCTCAAACCGTGTCAAAAAATGTACATGCATTACTCCACGGATATTAAAAAAAAGTATAGTTTTGTATAAAAAAAAGTACAACTTTGTTAAATAGAAGTATTGAATTTGAATTTAAAAATATTCATAAGCATAAAGAATAAAAGATAACGAGTCCCAATTTAATAAATAGTTTTTTTAAATTACTATAATATCAAACTATTAACTCTAAACATATAATGCTAATAGTAGTAATTAATATAATAACAGCAATAATAAAGAAAGAATTTAAAAAATGAATAATAAAATACGAAAAATTCTAAATACGGTTAGATGAAGTAGATAAGTACTGCATAATTATTTGAGATACTCTCTATATAGATTTGAATGGTTCGGCCTGTGATAATCTGTTTTAAATATTTGTATCACAGTCAAGTCCCGTTTGATATCGGTTTGGTTTCGATACGTGATGAAAAAAATCAATCCCGTTTAAAAAATTCTATAAACGGTTCGGTAGCATTACAGTCCGGTATGAGACTATGCTAATCGGTTTTTTGCCCACCCCTATTTATAAGTATTTTATAAAACCTTTCAATTTCTAGCAGTAAACAATCATAATCTTTATTAAATTTTTATAAACTTTTCACTTTCTAACATTAAATAACTATTATTTTAATTAAATTTTATATAAATATTTCACTATATTACTGTTTTAAAAATATCTATTTCATTATTGATACATATTTTTTAAATACACACACTTAATTATGTTATTATTCTTATTTAAAGTAATGTTTAACCTTTATAAATTAAAAAACAACATTGTATATAGTTTTTCAAACCATCAATTTATTTTATTTTTAAAATTCCTTAAAAAACTAGTACATAGTAAATTTTATCACATATGTGTCTTTAAAAAAGAATTATATAAATTATGTATTATTTGTTAATTTGTCCATTATATATTTAATATATGTTGTTTTAATTTATTATAAATAAAAACAATTTTCCTTATTATAATATTATTTCATTTACTGACCATTTATTTTGTATAAAATTTTCTTCGTGTCATTCGTGCACTCTATGTCACGAGTAATATCATGCTTACATATGGAATTTTATACCAAACGTACAAATCCCACGTTCTAGACGAAGTGGTAACAAACATCTCCCTTGTACTCCCTTTGTTCCCTAAGAAGGTTCATGTTTTGACTTTTAGCCAAATTAAGGAAAGTGTAATTTTGGTTGAGTTCTAATTTTGCCCCTGATGTGATAGGTAAAAGTAAGATACGATAGTTTGGTTATTAGTGAAAAAGTATGATGTGATAGGTAGGGTATGAAAAAGTATGGGTAAAATTGGTTTTTTAATAGAAAAATGAAGTGCTTTTAGGAATTGAAAAAAAATGAAAGAAGAAGGATTTTAAGAAAGGGAGGGAGTATTATACATTGCATTTGATAATAAGGTGTCATGTAGAATTAGGAAGATTGGTAGGGAACGTCAAATGAAGGCTATAAATAGGGAGTATTTCATTATTCAATCAAATACGGAGTACAAATATACAACACACTTGCTTTCAATTCAAGATGTCCGACAACAACAATTCAAACAAGAGGGTGAGGAGGGGCCGACAAAGGATCCCTCTCACAAAGATTGAGAACGATGTTCACCGACAAGTCACATTCTCGAAGCGCCGGTCTGGCGTGTTCAAGAAAGCCAGTGAACTGTCCACTCTGTGCGGCGTCGACATCGCCATGGTCATATTCTCGCCCACGAACAAAGCTTACACTTTCGGCAACCCCAGTTTGAACGCCGTTCTCAACCGGTACTTTGGGGAAAACCCAAATGCCAGAGCCAACGTCACGGGCGACATTATCCGTGCTCGCCACGAGGCCATCGTGGGCTCCATGACACCCCAGATCAGCGAAATGGAGTCAATGATTCGCGATCTGACGAACGAAAACCACGCGTTGTGCGAGGCCGAGAAAAACCGGCCTTCTGTTCCTGATCTCCAAGAACCGGAGTTAGAACGTATGAAGAACAGCTTGGAAATGCTTCGAAACCAAGTGGTTGAAAAACTGAACCAACTCCATTTCAATCAATACCCCGCCGGTCATTCTGGTTTTCAGGGGCCATAGCATGGGACTAAACCATGTTGCAGATGGGCAAGATATATTCGAAATCATGAGAGTTTTTGTTTTCATACTCTATCTTTCTTGAATTGTTATTTTTATTCAAATTTGTTTTATTATTCCAAAATGTTTTGAGATTATATTCTCTGTTATGCTTGTCATGATCGAATTAATAAAGTTGTTATTTTTATTCTTTTTTTTGTGTTCAGTTTGGGTTATCAATCTTACATCTTGAACCTTTTGTGCAAGTTATGTGTTTTTTTCTAAATATAACACATTTAGTCATTATTCATTAGTCAGGATATAATCAAATAATGTTGCATGCAGAATAATTAAGCAAAACCACTTTGCTTAATGAGAATACCTAATACCTTCAATTAATAAATCAAAACTCTTCTGCAAATGTGTGCAAGGAAAACCCATAATGTTTTCGCGATAGGTGGGTGTTTCAAATTGGAAAATTGAAACACAATAAATATATAACCATTTATATTTTCAGGAGTTTGTTTTGAAGTCTACGTAATTTTAATATGTCACTCATTAGAGATGCACTTAGATATCGTTTCTTATTGGGTAAATTTCAAAAATAGTACATCTTTCACGAAAATTTTGATTCAGTACCTAAACTTCAAAACTTTTCAAAAAAATACTTGAGCTTTGAAAATTTTTCACGAATGGTACTTGAAACCAGTTTTCAGGTAATCAGCAGGTCATTTGGGCCAAATTATAATTTTTTATATTTTATAGTTTTAAATTTGACCCATATTTCTTTTTCTTCTTCTCCCTCCTCCCACTCCCTTCTTTTTATTCTTCTTTCACCGCTTTTCTTCTTCTTCTTTCACCCACTTTTGTTATTCTTCTTCTTCAACGCTCTCATCACCCCACCCCAACCTCCTACCAACCCCCCATCCCGCCCCCTTCCCTTCCTCTTTTTTTCCAACAACCCCCCATTTTTTGATCTCCCTCTTTTTTTGTTTCATTTTTTTACATCTTTTGTTAAGTTTTTTTGTTTCGGTTTTTTCGATCTTATTTGTTTGTTTTTTATTTGTTTTTTATCTTTTTCCCTTTAGATTTTTATGTTATTTGTTTGTTTGTTTACAAAAGGGAAATTATTTGTGAATTTATAGGGAAATTGAAAATTTGATACACAAAAAATAAATTAAAACATAAGTCATTTCCCTATTTAGGTGAATGATGATAACAAAGGTAGACAAAATAATACTTCCTCCGTCCCACTATATTTGTCCACTTTCATTTTTGCACACCATCCAATACACTTCTTTAATCCATTTTATCTTGTAATTTGTATATTAAAAAATTATAAAAATTATATATTAATAATCTATATGTTAAGACAAATCAAACAAGATCACGCATGACTATATTTAGGCTTACACATTGAGAGAATTTGATGAGTCAAAGTGCTTAGATGAACAGTTCCAAAAGTCAAAAGTGGACGAATATAGCAGGACGGAGGGAGTAATAATAATAACTCAAGGAAATAAAGGTAGGCAATGTAGCCCTGTATTTTCAGGAATACCCATCATCAAGTTGAGGTTCTGTAACGCTTGCCCAGATGCGCCCTTCACAAGATTATCAATCTGCATGCAGCGACATAAAAAACAGACTGTTAGAGCGAAAACAAATGCAACAAATGCTTCATCCGATACTCAGAAAGTACCGCGCGATGTCAAACAGACTTACAACTGATATAATAATTGCTCTCCCAGAAATTCGATCTGGAAACACATTCATGAGGCAGTAATTTGATCCTCGGACATGTCGGGTATGCGGAACTTCTTTGTCCTTCAGCAATACTACAAACTCTTCGTTCTGGATGGATTAAAGTGGTTGGGTTAAAGAATCAATTTTTACCCTTTCCGTGTAGAAAACTAAACAAACCAATCATATGTCTCACTCAAGGGTAGAAGCATTGGAAGAAGTTAAAATTTGAAAAGAAACAAATTTTGCAACTTTTGAAAAACAAATCTGATCATTAAGTAGAAAGAAGTTAAGACACAAGCATCAACAAACCTCATAACTTCTCTTTAAGTGATTGTATAGCTCATCAGTTGTCACTCCCGGAGCCATTTCTACGTATATAGTTGATTGCATGCCACGGCTCTACAAATCAACAAGAGAAAAAGAAACAACATAACTAACTACATAGATGAACAACCAAGCCTAGTGGAGATGGAAGCAAGTTTTAGGCTATGTTGGGTTGGATTCTAAAAGGTTTTGAAGGGGAGGTCAGGGGTTATTATTATTATTCACTTTTTATTTAGAAAACTGTTGTAACTTGATAAATTTTAGAAATAAAATATATACGGAAATGGTGAATTAGTATGAAGATTCTAGTCATTTACAATTATTATATCATAGGGCATATACAACTGTCATAATTTAAAAATAAAAATAACACTTCCCCTCCAAAACCCAACTCCCATGCATAGCCTTTGTATTTTTTATTATTACCATTGGCATTAAATGTGGTGTAAAACTAACAGTAACTTTTGAATTTGTAGCTTCTGACAATCCTTGTTCAATCTCTGGAACTGCATTTCAAAACAGAAACCCTTGTAGAAA
Organism: Cuscuta campestris; assembly: GCA_900332095.2. NCBI lineage: Eukaryota > Viridiplantae > Streptophyta > Magnoliopsida > Solanales > Convolvulaceae > Cuscuta > Cuscuta campestris. The sequence continues at coordinate 786,124 of OOIL02006840.1, read as the reverse complement.
CTCAGTTACTTAGGCATAAGGACATTGGTTTTCCAGAATTGTGCACAAAAAAATAATCAGTAAAATAACTACTTTCCTAACAGACTAAAACTGCATACTACGTAATAAACAAGGTATTCCGTATATAATATGTGGTTCCTTAAGATCTTCAAAATCAGAACTAAACACATCGGGCTGCAAACATGTTTGCATTGTTGAAGCAACGCATATAATGTGTGATTCTTGATGAGAAAAAGAGAAACTAGGAAAATAAGTTAAATGAATATATCATAATTACTCGTATAAGAGAAAAAGAAATTTTGATCATGCCGTATGAACCCTTGGGTGTTTAGTCCTTTAGCAAAGCTTGAAAAATATACCCCCAACTTTGCAAGGCTGTGAGATTCTCGGCCCAAGAGAATTTTAGGGGAATAAAAAACGATAAGAAAAATAACATTCATTAACTTGCTTTTGTCATAGATAACATTCGAATTTATCTCCTTCCGACTTTCCTCTATATTTTCCTTCCTGTTTTATTCCCTAGCTTTTATGGGTTCAATAGAAGCCAGTGAATTCTTAAAATTGCATTGACATTGTTATATTTTTCTTTCTAAACTCAGTGGAAGGTCAAAACTACCACAATCCTTTATTTCTTTACAAACTTTCCACATTATCAGTTATTACTAATGTACTAGGATTATGTTCAATGGAGAATCAAAACTGCATCAATCTTGCAAAGCCGGGGTTACTTTTGTAACTGTTAATAACTGGTGACCAAAATGATCAATCATGCCAAAAATCCTGTTTCCTTTATTATACTCTCTCATTTCCTTTTCAGAACATCCCAAAAAAGACTCTTTTTCCATTTTTGCTACTTTTGTGTGGCCCAACATCTCTTTCCCTCCTATGCACCACTTTTAATCACACAATTTTACTTTGCTTAAGCTTTGTGCCAAACCCAATTGGGAGGCTAGGACGGAGGGAGTAGTATATTCAGTTACAAATATTACCATGTGGCACATTATATTTAATTACTATTACGGCAACATGAAATTCTTCATAATATATTTAGCAGTATATCATTCGCATGGATTAATATAAATGCTTAATAATCACCATGGCGATGCCTTGTAATGCCATAAGAGTGTATCCCTTCTGCAATTTCAGTGTACAAATTGGCTTCTTTTGCACCACGTCCTGAAAGATGACACAAGTGTAGGAAGTTCTTATGTGCTTCTTCAAGTAGCACAAGTGATGTGTAGTGTATATTAAGGGAGTTGTTAGGTGTTTCTTATACAAACAAACCTGCTCCGCTGACACCAGATTTGGAATCAATAATAATGTTCTTGAGTTTGATGAGATTAGCCTACAACAATTGAAGAAACAATTTGAAGAAAATAAGGGATTAAACAGATGTCTTAGATATTATATACCCAAAATGGCACAAGGAAATAAGAGCATTCATGGTATTTGATGTTCTGGGAAACAGGTTCTTTACTCCATGGCTAGAGGTAAGATCTATGTACATCCCCCTCTCCTCCACAACCCAATTCTTGAATTGGCTTTACTAGGTTGTTTGTTTTGGCTTGGGTAGTAAGGATTAAAAAGAGATGCTGATCTGAATCAACTAGAAAATGAAAAACTTGCAGATGTAATAAGTCATTCATTAAAAGAACAACCTTTATCAATGGAATTAGAGGGAGTTGGACAGATGTTGGATAACAACCAGGATTTGCAACCAGTCGTGCATCACTGATTTCCGCTCTATAGATCTCAGTCAAACCATACACTGCTTCTTTCTGCATTCAAGTAGAAGAAAATGTCACCATGGATGGAAGTCTTACAATAAATGCTACAATATAATTTTTATAATCCGATACAGAAAATGTAAGCCATCTTTAGCAGAGGTNAGATGTTGGATAACAACCAGGATTTGCAACCAGTCGTGCATCACTGATTTCCGCTCTATAGATCTCAGTCAAACCATACACTGCTTCTTTCTGCATTCAAGTAGAAGAAAATGTCACCATGGATGGAAGTCTTACAATAAATGCTACAGTATAATCTATATAATCCGATACAGAAAATGTAAGCCATCTTTAGCAGAGGTGGGGCATGATGGGGGGGGGGGGGTTCTTCAAAGTATGTTGAAAATTCTATAACTAGCATTACAGACATCAACGTCATTTATTCCCAGTGACTATATCTATAAAAAAAGCATGCAATATACCTGCAACTCAGGAGCTATGTGAGGGTGACCATACCATTCATGATATTCAGCAACATCACGCAATCTGAAGTCCTACACATTGCATCACATTGGTAGTGCACCATTAATCAATAGTATTGAAAGATAATTGATTGTGAACATGCAATCGAGTAGATTGAAGTTGAATCAGTAAGCATACCGCAGAAAGATCAACAACTTTTAGACTAGTTGGCAGACCTTTGATGATTTCCTAAGAAGATAGAGTAGTTATCAACGGTTGGAAGAACATAAATATAATTTTGCATTAATAGTTATCAATTATAACCAATACAAGTACTCCTTCCGTAACAAATCAAACATCCACATTTCATTCGACACAGAGTTTAAAAAAATGAAATTTATTAGTTGAAAGTGATGCAGAGAAGAGAGAACAATATGGACCACAAAAACTTTTCTAAAATTGGAAAGAGGGCTTATTTTGGGGCATCCCGAAAAGGAAATGAGGACTATTAATTCGATTCGGGACAGAGGGAGTACAAAATATGTCAAAAGGTGTAAGCTTGACCAATTTGAGACACTGTGAGATGGCAAAAAAAGTTGCTTAAAAACCTGTGTTGTTCCATGTGGTAAACAACAAAACACTGCATCAACAGAAGAAAAATCTGCATCTTTGACAGCAACCAGATCTGGCAAATTCTGAGAAGAAAATTAACACAGTTGAAGAAAGTAAAGATGAGAAACAGAAGAAATTTTCAGGGAAACAAAACAATGATTATGGCATCATGAACCTTACTTGTGATACCAGGTGAGGAAATACTGATTGTATTGATTGGCCAGCTTTTCTGTCCGCCGTCATTAGAGTAATTCTGAACTGCGGATGATTTGAAAGGAGTCTGATAATCTGCAAAAAGTTAGGGAATCATTATCCAAAACAAGTTTATAAATACCACCCAAGAATGCAAACAGAAATTTTGGGATTAAGCAATCACATTTGAATTTAGATATCACCAACTTGTAGAACCAGATGCAATTTCAAATGCATATTAATATTGAACTCAGTTCCAGGATTTAGACCATGAGAATGATGAGATCCATTTTCAACACTTATTGAAGTCATTGATAAGGGTGCAAACTATATTAAAAATGGTACCTCGGAACCGGTGTATCCGCTAGCTCCAAGAACACCAATCCGAAACTTTTCGGATTGCTGAGCTTTGGCGGCAGCAAACTGCAAGCTTTGAGGGGATGCCATTGACGAAGCTCTCACGAAGTTTCTTCTCAACTTTGAACTCTTCTTCCATTCAACCTGCAAATAACAGAATTAAGCATTCGTAATCTAGTCTCCATGGAATTAAATCTTGCAAAGTTTGGGGGTGAAATTGATCAGACTAACCTGGAACCTCAAAGGGGAACCCCGATCAAGACATGTCGAGCCAAAAGAACCTAAGGAACTCATCTTCGCGGCTAAAATTAGTAAAATTCGGATGAAAAAATAAACTGTGGAAAATCAAGATTGTAGTGTAGGCTAGTTACTGGACACTGGTAGTAGGAATTGGGAAGAAGATGAGACTAGAAAATGTGGGAAAACGAACGTGGTGAGGTCAGAATTGTGAGAGGTGTGGGTTCGGTTTTTGGACCGAGGAACAAAAAATACCAAGTAGACATTAGGCGGAATGCTTGCTAAACTTTTTTTTAGTTGAATCTTTAATTAAATAAAAATTATAATATGTATGTATTAGTATTAAAATGATTTTCTTAGATTTATTTTATTTAAAAATTTGAACTTTTATTTTATTAGACCAATATTCAATGTAAACTAAAATAATTGAAATTTAAAGTTTATTTAATTTTACTCAACAAAATCAACATGAACAAATATACTAGTACGACGATAATATATTTTGGAATATGAAAGTCTTTCACTTACTTTGGCAGGAGTAAGTTAGGAGTGGACACGGACTCATTCGTGCCAATTTTCTACAAATTTGGTCCCAAATTGTTTTTTCGACACGCAATGGGACGAGACAAATCGTTTCACGGGTCAACGAATCTGAACCTAACTACTCCCTCCGTCCTAAATCAACATTCCCGGTTTGACTTTAGCCCATTTTTAAGAGAAGATTAAATTAGCTTTGACTTGACAAAAATACCCTTCTTCTAAACTTGGAAAAGGGGGATCAGAAGTCTGCAAACAATTTGGAGCAATCCCACCCCACTTCGAAGCAACCCCCAGCCATAGCTTGCCTGAAACCATTTCGCAACGAGCCAAAAATTGGGCAAATGTCACCAAAGTCAAAGCCACTAACGTATCTAGGCAAATCTCACAGGAGTCAGCATATAGCAGCCAATAATCGACATTGCGATCTGAAAGAGATGGCGGCCTCTTTGCAACTTACTACTCAGCGACGGGGCGCTTTGCTCGGCGACAATGGAAGCAACGATTAGATCTATTTTTTGACGGAGAAAAGATTAGATCTAGATATTGAAGGAAAGAGAAGATAAGATCTAGATTTTGAGGGAAGAAAGATGGAGATGACTAAGCCTAGGTTTTGAGAGAGATGGAGAAAAGATGGGGATAAGAAATTGTTGTGAATGAGAGAGAAGAGAGAAGAAGAGAATGTAGATGGGGACGAGTGAGAGGGAGAGACCGATGGAGAGAAGCCAGCAAATCGAGTGAGAGGGGGAGTAACAAAGTCTATTCACATTCTTTTTTAAGAAGTGAGAAGTAGTTTTAGGACGGAGAAAAAAGAGAAGTGGGGAGATGGTTTCAGGATGGAGGGAGTAATTTAGAAGAGTAGGAATGATACAAATTAAAAAGAGAGTAAAAACACAAGTCTAAATTACTTAAAGAAATCACCCTACATAGCACTCTAACTTATCTATTAATGCGCATATAGCACTGCTTATTGTTTTTTTACCAAATTAGCTATTTATGTTGTTAATCTCTTCCAATCATACCTTTTATGTTGTCAATCCCTTTTATCTATCTCACTATCAATTGTTTCAATTCTCTTTCAACTCCTATATCAAATTCGGACTCACATAATGTATACTTTGTGGATAGTGGCATAATACTCTTTTTTATCAAATTCTTTCATCAATCAATTAAATGTAGTTTTGAATAAATATATACAATAAAAATACGATATATCAAAATTATATCATAAAAATATGCCAATTATAAATATTTCCTTCATCCCAAAATAGGGCTCTTATTCTATTTACGATATTTGATTGAAGTTATTTTCAAATCAATATAAGTAAAAATTGGTGTATAATTAAAAAAAATAGGAATTATATATTAAAAAATTACATAAAAAGTTCTATAAACAAGTGGTGACAATGGGACTTACATATAAAACTACCAATGTTATAAATTATTTTTTGACTTTCATATTGTGCAAACAGCTTGTGATTGATTTTATGACAATAGGGTTTTACCATGAAAGAGATTGTTATGAAATGTGTTACTCAATATGGTGGCTATAAATATTTTGGCAGTACGGATTGATCATGTTCTGCAAATACTTTCTGGCAGTGAATTTGTCTTCTATATATAATGTGGCAGTGTATAAAAGTTCGTGGCATAAACAAATTTGTATGTACTTCATTAACTTCCATTAATAATATGGGAGTAAAATTAGACATACATATAAAACTACCAATGTTATGAATTACGAATTGAGTTTCATATTGTGCAAAAGCCATGTGCTTCGTTCTATGACTATTGGGTTCGAACATTCAAGAGTTCGTTATGGAAACGTGTTATTGAATAGGGACTGATATTTTTTTGACAGTATGAAATAATCAACTTCTAGCTACACTTTTTGGAAATGTCCAATGACCATATTTGCCTAGTGTGTTTTGGTCAAATGGGATTTTTATCTAAAAATCCCAATGTAATAAATTATTCATTGAGTTCCATTGGAACCGGATACAAAAAAATCACCAAAATGACTAGTGCTGGAATAACTTTAATAAACAAAGTATGAAGTGTAAGCTCAAAGATTTTTGGGAGTGTGGAATGTTTGTGATTTAGGTATACTTTTTGACAGTGTGTTATGTCTTATGTTTTGGCCAGTGTGCTATGTTGCACAATTCTACATAATGTTGAAGTGTATGATACTTACAAAGTCTTAAAATTTGCAGCATAATACCTTCCATTATTCATTTCTTTTCAGTACCACATAAATGAAATTGAACATATGTCTAATACTAACATCTTCTAACATTATACAAAAGCAAGAAAGACCAAAAAAAGCCAAGCCCATGTTTGGCTAGTGTGTTTTGGTGTAATTGATTATTCATAAAATCAGTCATGCATTTTTGGGCAGTGTGGAATTCATAAATGAAAACAGTCATATACATTTTTGGCAGTGTGAAATTCATACATGAAAACAGTGTGTAATTCATACATAAAAAGAGCTATACATTTTTTTGGGTAGTGTTGAATTCATACATGAAAATAGTCATACACTTTTTGACAGTGTAAAATTTATACATGAAATCACTGCCACATAAATCAATGGACATTACACTACAACATGAAATTAAGGAACACAATAATAGATTTAGACATTGTCGTAAGATATAACAACATATATCCATTCAACACTGCCACATTAAATACTTACATATAAAAAACTACACTGCCCACAACACAATTACGTGTGAACCACCACACTCCCCAAAACAATCATATTTTTTGGTAGTGCATAATGAACATTTGCTGTTTAATTAAAGGTCAAAATTAGAATCATATGTACGAAACATATAGCACTGCTATTTAGAGTAGTTTAGTACTCTAAGAGTGCTATTTTGGTTTTTCTCTCAATTACTTAATGTATAAGTTATATCCTAGTGTTGTTGAATACCTATACCATACATCCAGATGTACATTATTTTACATACACCCGCATGAATACTCATTCTCGAGTAACTAAGTACTCATTTTCGAATAAAAAATAATCATTTTTGAGCATAACAAAAGTTTAGAGAAATGAGTACAAAATTATTCGAGAATGAGTATTCACTAGATAAAACATGAGTATTCAATTACTCATAAATGAGCACTCGATGTAGATGTACAAGAAATATCATACAACCAGTTGTACGATATATATTGCAAATGTTGTTGATTCAAACCTAAGCAGCATATAAATATGGACTCCTGATACAAACAAGGGCATATATAGTACTCCCTCCATCTGGAAATGATCTTCTAATTCAACCTTTGTTCCATCATAAATGATCTTTCCATTCTATTTTTTTCAACACTTTCAAAAATATCATTTTCTTCCTTCCTTTCTTTCTTCTTCATTTTTTCTTCCATTCTTGCCTTCTTTTTTTATCAGTGACTCCTTTCCTCTCATTCTTCTTCTTTTCTCCCTTGTTTCTCCTCATTTTTCTTCTTTTCTCCCTTGATTCTCCATTTTTCCTCTCTCTTCTTTTTCTTCCAGATCTACGATGGTGGGAGAGAGATGCAATAGAGGGACTGACAATTGTGGTGGGGGTTGGCGGAGATGGGATTGTTGTGGGAGAAGGTGGGATTGGTCGAGGTGGTGGGGGATGGTGGTGAGGGACGAACCAACATTTTGGTGAGGGCTAGTGACGACGAGATGCTGGTAGAGAAGGCGGGGTTAACAGTGGTGGAGGGTGCCGGTGATGGGGGCTGGCAAAGATTCAAATGGGGCAATTAGCAGATCAATGGTGTGTAGGGAAGGATATTTTAGACTATTCCACCCCATAGTCAACCACTCTTTAAAATGACTAAAAGTCAAAGTGGAAACATCATTTTCAGACGGAGGAAGTGTAACACCCTAATCCGTCCAGGTCTGCAGCCCCTTTCGGACTAAAGTATTAACTTGGTAATCATAAAATTTAAAACTTTTCAAAAACTTTTATTTATTATAATAATATTTTTCATATCATGAACAGTACAGAGTTTTCAATATTGCGGAAGCTTAACAAATCATAACCACAAACACAATTTATTTATAGTCTTTAATTCAAAACCATCACATCCATTCCGACTATCTCGCCTCCATCTGCCTCCAGGATCACGTCACATCATTCTATTGACCTGCGTGTAGCAAATAAAACACACTACACGCTCAGCGGTAAAGCTGAGTAAGCATATCCAATGCGTCGAACATCCACATAAATTGAATCTCAATTCATAATCAACCATTTGATATCATGCACACAATGTATAATTCATTCATGATATTTTCAATATTTCAATATTCAACATTCATATTCAATATTCAATATTAACAATATCCTTAACTAAACTTAGTCTAAGGCCAATCTTTTGATTCTTACCAACTCTTAAACTATTTCTAGTTCAAGGTACTTCTAACCAACTCTTAAACTATTTCTAGTTTAAGGTACTTCTAACCAACTCTTAAGCTAGGTCATTAGTTTAAGGTACATATTCTGATTGATTTACCAACTCTTAAACTAGCCTTCGCTTAAGGTACAAATCCAGAAAACCGAACAGTAGAATACTAACTGTCGGGTTGGGTGGTATCCCCAAACGAGTTCCTCTAGTTTGGTTTATGGACCCCGTACGTACGTTTTTACCCAAGGCCACCGAATATATGTTTAATACCCGCAAGGCCCATTCTAATCAGAAGTCTATCTTAGAGGTCTTCTAAGTAGCCTTACAATACAATTCATTGATTCATTCTTCTCAATTTAACAATTCATAATCGTCATTCAGAATATTCCTCATCATTAATTCATCACAATCCATGATCAAACAGTCATCATAATATTTAATAACAAATAGTGGCCTAGCATTAACTGTTAACACCCGAACTTACCGTCATGCATCACATAATGTTTTACGTGTCAAAACATCATTTTTATTATACAAAATCATATTTATATTATTCATGTTTAATTGGTATCAATAATAGGATTTCATAGTTCAAAAATCATGTTTTCTAAACAATAATTGATTAATACATGATAAGAAATTCAATTATTAATTACTAGCTTCATTTTCTTCAATAGTGTAGGGAGACAGTCTACTGTCACTTCTGATAATCTACTATCTGATGTTCAGAATGAGCTGATAATCGATTATCACACTCTGTTAATCGATTATCAAACTTCTGAGAGAGCTGATAATCGATTATCACATTCTGACAGTCGATTATTGCTCAGCTTTGTTCCAAAAATCTGCAGAACGATGCATAATCGATTTTCAAGTGGATAATCTATTATCCATCGTCTTCTACCTCGAGTCAACTTGCGGAAATGTCACTCTTACTTACCAAACTTCAATTAAAGAATATAAAAGTGTTCTCTAAGGTTCATAGATCATTTTGGCATCATTAATTCGTAGTTTTAACTTCAAAATCATGGTTTGTGATTCTTAGTTCTTCAAGCATGTCAAACACAAAACTCAACCAAATGACCATTTATGAACGTAAAAACAACCTATATGAACATTCTAGTCATTAGATATATCTACGGGCTTACATCGAAGCTTATTGAAGGTTTTGGAAATTTTCCGGCGAAACTTCCGGCGACGAATACTCCCAACTCCGGCGACTTTACACCAAATTGACAGCACTACTTCACTCTCTACACTCTCAGCTATCTCTTGGAAGAAGATTGGTGAAGAATGGTGAGAAATTGGAGGGTTTATATAGGAAGGAGGAGTAGGAAGAAGCCATGGGAGATGACCTCCCAATGCTGTTTTGGCGTCTCAGTGGGGCGGACGGCGATTGCTTAGGGATTCCAGACGCAAGTCCCTGATTGGGACTAAATTGGTTCCAGTCGGGGTATAATTTTTGGTCCAACTTTCTCCGAATTGAAATTCGTTTACACCGTTGTGATCGTGTAGTTAAACTCTATCCAATGATATAATTTCTATATTTATTTGTTATACTTTTTCCGACATCATATTTTTGGGTGGTTGACTTTGACAGAGTAAAAATTGATTAAGTTGGCTTTTATTCAAAAAGGTTCTCATCTTTAATTCATATTAATTATTATCATGATTTATTTCAATAAATCATTTCAAAGTTCACTTAATAAACAAATTCTCCATTTATTCTTGATTTGGGTCTGTACTCAGGTTCCCAATCAAAATCACACAATAAGTCAACATATTGGATTTATCTCTATAAGATTTATCCAGATTGAGACATTGAATATTTAAACATATTTCATTTTGGCCCAAAGCCCAGTAAACATTTACTTTTAATCAAAACAATTTTGATTAATTGATTATTTATTTATTAATAATTCTAGGGTATATTTTGGGGCGTTACATTTCTCCCCCCCTTAAAGGAATTTCGTCCTCGAAATTCTTCTAAGGTCCGATGTTCAACATTTCGTAGTGATTTCACTTAATCATGACCGTGTCATGTTCAATGGGTTAAACCATAATTACATCATTATCCATACGGATACGTAACTTCAAATTGTCGATGTTATCAAAACTCATTCTTTTTTCAAGGGTTTAAAATCTTTAGATTTAAGCAAGGTATCCAACAATCCTTTTGCAGGTTCCTGTTCAAATTCAACATCCATAACTTAGGTTCCTTCGCAGGGTATAACATCGTATTTGGAGCATATTTCGTTCATTCACAAGTCTCGATTGTTCGTCATTAGTCATCAACATTCTTTCTTTGAAAGTCCTTCAGTAGCATTTGCAGTTTCAAGTTCGCGATAGTTGTAGAGAGAGATTTGGATTTTTGTTTTCAATCCATACCTTGTAGCGTAATCTTTCAAGTCAATCAAAACATCTTCACATCATTCACATAGTTCTGCAATGATTCTTAAGTAACACCAAATGTCTTTTATTGGTTCATGACCTTTTTGGAATATAGGATTGGTCTCCATCTATGAGGAAGTACTGTCAATTGGTTGTACAATAGTTTTCCGTTATTGATCTCCTGTCGAAATAATTCTTTGTTCATCTTCGTAGTAGTCCTCATTATCGTTAATGAGTCTATGTATCAATTCCTATTTATACATGATAACGTTTGAGTATCGTCTCATGTACGTCTTGTCGTATTCAAATTTCTTTCATTAATTTGAAAACATATCTAGATATGACAACGATAGGTTCGATTATAACACTATTGTCGATCTTGTTTCAAGGGAAGAAGAGAATATCTTCAGTACGCGATTCAATTCATGAATTCATAGAGTGAGGAATCTTTACTAGTTCTTATACCAATATCGCATATGGGTTCGGAATCTTCACTTGAATGATTCAGCCTGTTCTTGTGACGTCATATCTTCTCTGGTTGTCGCACATAGATTTCCTTGCTAGGATTCTAACAATATCATCGATAATAATCTTCAGAGATAGCATAATCGTATTGATCGTTTTGTAGTCCCCAAAGAGAGGTTTAACATAATGTTTAAGTCAGGGTAGTTTTACTATTGTGATCTAGTCACGTATTCAATAGGGTATAGTTTCCAAAGATCGATATCATGGTATCACTGAGTATTGTTTTGGTCCTAATGAAGAATCATGGTTTTTGTATTTTGATACAAAGAATGGAATTCAATCTTTTTAAGATTGATCAAGCGAGATGTTTTCAAGGGTGTAGTTAACACAACAAGTTTGAGTATCTCAAGGATATGAGTCATAAGATACAAAGATAGCGTTTGCGAATTATCGTTACTAATCGTAGGTTTTCTTCCTTCAATGTTTCACTCTTTGGAAGTTACTCAAGAGGTCGTTGTCTTAGGTAATAGCCATTTTGACTTTTCGTCTTAGATTTGAACGTATTCCAGGCCATCGAATCTAACTGTTCACGAGTCTCAATACGTCATATCATCAGTAGAGTGTAGTATTGGTGAGTACGTTATTATCAGTAGGTAAATCGAATCCGTCTTTGCAGTACAATTTTTGACTAAGGATAACTACCCTTTTCTCAAAGATCCAATTTCAAGTCTATATATATAGCATGATTGTGATGAGGGTATCTCACATTCTCACATTATGGAAGGAACTTCTCGAACTCTTTCTTATACCATAAGATTCGTTGGTCTACTGGTAGTCATGCTCTTGGTAGTAATCCAAGGTTCATGGCTACAGCGGTCGATCTAGGACGGGAATTGGTAAGGCGAAAAGTCAGGCTTACTTACGGAGGAGGCAATGTTGGCCTTCAACAGTCTATAATAATGGTGGTAGAGTCAGAGGTTTCATACCAGGATATATAGCAACACGACAGGTTTACGGACCTACGTACGGTGTAGAGTACACCGTTTCCAGCAATTACTATAAGTATTTCGAGATGAATCATATTGTGGAAGCCTCCATCGTACTTCATCGTACTTTCCAACAGGATGAAGACAAATTTTTCAGAACTGCAGGGTGATAGTCGATTGTCTGGCCATGATAATCGATTATCAAAAGATTCCCTGTCCAAAAATTTAAAATTCTATCCGTTGGAGGACAACGGTAACCCAGATAATCGATTTTTCAACCAGTGATAATCGATTATTGGTCCTCTCAGAAGATTCTGGGTTTTGGCTGCAAAGGCTGATAATCGATTGTTGCAGAAGTGACAATCGATTATTGCATGCTTCAGAACTTTGAAGTTCAAAGCTGCAGAGGCTGATAGTCGATTGTCACTAAGGTGGTTAGTGATAATCGATTATCACCCAGCTAAAACTTAATTAGCCAGCGAAAACCCGTTTTGAAAAATCGAGGTCCAAAAACGAAGTGTTCCCAAAAGTAAAAACCAGGTTTGAAAAACATTGTATATGGTATAAAATAGTGAAATCAAGACTTGTTTGATAAAAACCAAGTCTTCAGGGTCGTAAATCACGTGCGTACGGTTTTGACCGTTTTTCACGTGTTAGACCGATTGACCAAGATACAAAAGTGGTTTTTATAAAATAATTATTTGGGAACCTTTTAAATATGATCAGAGGTAAAAACAAGGTTTAAAACATTGAGAAACACCGAGTTGGTTCGGGCGCCAAAAACCGAACGCCGAACCCCGAATGCCGTACGCCGATGCCGAACGCCAAACATCGAACACCGAACGCCGACCTAGGTGGTTTTGGCTCTGAGCAAGGACCAGGGATTTTAATTAAAAAATGTTTATTTTGATGCACAAAAACATTTTATGATTTTGTAAAATAATTTTGACTCTTTGAGAACCGAGACTTGAATTGATTGTCGGTTTTGATCACAAAGGACCGACTCGACTAAGTCTTCAATTCTTGATCTTTTCCTTGAGTCTTTTTGGTTTTGTTTCATGCCATTCTTCACGCCTTGAGTTATTGAACGAGACTTTTCATATCCACGGCGGTATGGCAATTATCAAAACCTGTCAGAAATGAACACGACTTTAGTTAAACGTACAAAGTGTGTTCCAACAATTTTCCCTTTTTTGATAATGGCAAACAAGACGGGGATATGCATAGGGTTTTGATCTTTTTGTAAAAAAAATTCCCCCTTAATAAAAGTTCCCCCTTAAAATATGCATAGCTCTTATCTTCCCCCTTTTGACATTAACAAAAAGATTTAACAACAAAAAACCATAAAGATTTTTACTTATTAATTAAGGGAAATAGCGGAGTACCTAACGGAAGCCAATTTAAAAAGCATAATAAATAAAGAAGAGAAGAGAAAAAGAGCTAGAGCTCTATAAATCTGGTGAAAGATCATCGAGAAGTTGTTCTTCGTCGATGTCTTCCTCTTCTTCTTCATCTTCATCACCATCGTCATCATCATCATCATCATCGTCTTCTTCTTCTTCCACTTCTTCTTTGGATTCCTCTTCCTCTTCATCTTCATCGTCTACCGCATCTTCCCTACCAACGTTGTTAGTCCCACTTGGTTCACCACCGAGGTTTGACGGAGGAACATAAGGGACCATTTGAGCGTAAGGGTAGTTGACAAAGTCAAAATACCCGTGAAGCTCACGGCTCAAAATATTGACATTTTGTGCCGTTCGGGACACGTTGGTGTCAATCCGAGAGGGAGTGGCGATCAAAGCTGCCATTTGCTCGGCAATGGAAGGGTTGTTTGAGGCGGCGGACCTTGGTTGGCGGCGAGGACAAGGCTGCAGGAACGTAGCTTCATCGGTTCCCGGGTGGAAGGAGGACTCGTCAATCTCCCAATGCTTCGTCCCTTTGCATTTTGGCCCGATGTCCGTCTTGATGTGGTACTCATCAAGGATCGCCATGGCGAGAAGTGCATAGGGAAGCGGCCGGTTGTCGGAGGTGACGCTACAACAATTGATGTTCACTACAAGAAAATTCATCTTCTGCAACGGAAAAATTTCGTGGCACAATTTAATTTTCCGTGGCAGATTTCTATTTTGCGACGGATCTGCCACGAAATTGTTCCGTCGCAGAAAAGTTGTGGCAGATTCAATATCTGCAACGGACTTTAAAATCCGTGGCAGATCTGCGACGGACCTGCAACGGGATTTTCATTTTTTCCATCCAGCAAAATCTGCGACAGATATAAAAAACCGTCGCAGATCTGCGACGGAATTAGCAACGGAACCCTCCGTCACAGATCAGCGACAAATATAGCCACGGTCATGTCCGTCGCAGATGACCTGTTGCCAGAACCAGAATTTTGCTGTTTTCAGCACTACCTATTAAAATGGGGTGTGTGGGGGGCAAAACACATTCAATCTTCACACATATAATTCCAAACAAGATTTCAAACACCCAAATTGATAATTCAAATCTAGATTAATGCAAACTTCGAATGCGAATGTAGCATAATTCATTATGTTCTAACAACAAATATTAAAATGTTAGTGTCAAGTGTTTAAAATGGAGGAAGCTAAGGTCGTAAATCTCTCAACAAATCCCGGGCTGCCCTGCCCCTCTTGTTCCATCATCATCACCTCGTCGAGGAAGGTTACCACCATATAGCTTCCTTATCTCCTCTTGAATCGTCACTGACAAGTTCGAGGTTAGACTATCAATTTGTTCCTGCAACCTTTGGTTTTGCTCTTTGAGTGCTGATATCTCCGCTGTGCTTCTACTACTCGTGCTGGAACGGCGAGGTTTGGAGGACAGATTCATCTTCCTCATTTCCCGCTCGTAGTCACCAACTCCAAGAACGCGGTTCTTCGCGTTATGGCCCTCAACTAGCGAGTACCATATTTCTTCGTCGGTGACTTGCAGTTCGAAGAATTGAGCCTGAAATACATAATAGTTAATAACACACAGCAATGCAATAATCATTGCGTCAAGAACAGCAATAAAACAAGAAAAACAAGACCACAAGAACTTAACAACTAACATTACCATGGATCAATAACAACGTTAAATTTACTTAGTGTTGACAGCACCATCAACGCAACAACAAAAATAGGTTGTCATAGGACAACAACGCCAACGTTGGCATTGTGAATTATCGCATGGAGCGTCTTCGTGTCCTCTTGGGAGAGAGTGGTGTGATTGAACTTCCTGGGCTTGAGAATCCGTGTCAAAACATAGAAAATGAATCGAAACACGGGACTCATGGAAGCAATCATAGGGCGCCGCTGCTGGGGAGTGGGGACGAAGTTTCGGATACCCACTTCCGCCAAGAGGGCGGTCTCTTTGAACCGCGCTCCTTCATCTCCCACATAGAGGCCGAGATCCTCTCCGTTCCGAAAGAGCCCTATGAGAATTTGAATGTTTTCCTCATTCAAATAGATCTCCACCCTGTTGATGTTGGAAATCAACGATCCGTCCTCATCCTTTTTCAAGTTCGAGTAGAAGGCTCGAACAAGAAAAGGTTTATAATCGTTCTTCTTGATGTAGAGGAGGTCGAGGAAGCGTCCACGTTCAAGGATAACCCATGCCTCACGTGGAATGGAGCCGTGAATGAAGCGGCCAGTGGAGAACCGGGGAGGAAGAATCTCCCGGAGCTCAAACTTCTCCGAGAACCGTGTAGCCTCTTCGAGGTCGTTGAACCAAAGGAACGACCCGTCGAGATATTTATGCCCCGGTGGTGGAGGAGCCGAGGAGGAAGCCATGTTCTTGTCGGTGCGGGAGCGCTTTCTTTGTCCTCTTGCCATTTCAACAAAGTAGGGAGGAGAGCAAGGCAAATTTGCAGAGAAAAATGAAGAAAAATTGCAGGGGTTGATGAAATATGAAGAATATATTGAGAAGAGATGTTTGGAATGAGTAAAAATGGAGTAGATATCACCAATATATAGAGAGGAGGCTTTGAGATCCGTTGGGGAAGTCAAAAGGTGACTTAAATGCAGTTCCAACGGTTTTGAAACGGTCAGATTTTTGAAAATCTACCGTTGGTAGTCGATTTACAACTTCTGTAGATCGATTGTTGACGACCTCTGATTCTCCACTGAAGGACCTGCAGTCTTCAATAGTTGATTTACACCGTGTGGATAATCAATTGTCTCAGGTTTGCGCTAGATTTCAGGGAAGGTTCTGCAACCCCACATAATCGATTATCAAGACTTGAATAATCGATTGTTGAGGTTTGCGGTTGATTTGCTCCAAACTTTCGCGGGCAATGATAATCGATTATCAGAGTCTTGTAAATCGATTTACACCTGGTTTGGAAAAAAATCGATTTGCTTTGTTCCCCCTGACTTTGACACCTGAAAATAAGACTAAAAGACAAACCCTGCAAAAAAGAGTTAAAAACGTCTCCGATGTTCAAGTTAGTAAGGACCAAAGGTGATAGTTAATGCACAAATTAGATCATCGTGGAGTCAAGGATTCCGAGTTCCCTACGAATGCGGAAGAACGACTCTTTCTCTAAAGGTTTTGTGAAAATTTCGGCTAATTGGTTGTGTGTTTCAACGAACTCAATTTCGACATCACCTTTGAGAACATGATCTCTAATGAAATGATGCCTAATGTCAATATGTTTCGTCCTTGAGTGAAGAACCAGATTCTTCGTCAAGCTTATGGCGCTAGTATTATCACATCGAAGAGGAACGTGATCGATACTAAGGCCATAATCCACTAGTTGTTGCTTCATCCAAAGAATTTGAGCACAACAACTACCGGCGGCAACATATTCCGCTGCGGTTGTGGATAACGCAACACTGACTTGCTTCTTACTAAACCATGAAACTAATGAACTACGAAGCAAGTGACACGTCCCACTCGTACTCTTACGGTCTAGTCTACAACCGGCAAAGTCCGAGTCAGAATAGCCAAAAAGATGACAAGGAGACCCTTTAGGGTACCATAGTCCAACGTTCATTGTACCAACAAGAATTTCATTATTCGTTTCACCACTGTCAAATGCGATTCTTTCGGACACGATTGATACCGTGCACATAAACAAATGCTAAACATGATATCAAGTCTACTAGCAATAAGATAAAGAAGGGATCCAATCACACCTCGATACTTCTTTACGTCTACTTCCTAACCCTTTTCATCTTTGTCCAAATGAAGGTTCCTTCTCTCATTTGTTTGACTTGTAAGCCCAAGAAGAAATTGAGTTCCCCCATCATGGACATCTCAAATTCATTTGTCATTAAGATTGAAAATTCCTTGCACAAAGATTCGTTATTAGCACCGAATATAATGTCATCTACGTAAACTTGCACCAAGAGGATGTTATCGTTTTTACTCTTGATAAAAGGTGTAGTGTCAACCTTCCCCATTTTGAACCCGTTGTCCAAAATAAATTTGCTCAAACGTTCGTACCAAGCGCGAGGTGCTTGTTTAAGACCGTAGAGTGCTTTCTTTAGTTTATAGACATACTCCGGTTGCTCAAAATCCTCAAAGCCCGGGGGTTAATCAACATACACTTCCTCTTGAATAAAACCATTGAGGAAGGCACTCTTAACATCCATTTGGTATAGTTTAAAATCCATAGATGAGGCAAAAGCGAGTAATAAACGAATAGCTTCTAAGCGTGCTACCAGTGCATAAGTTTCTTCAAAATCAATTCCTTCTTCTTGATTGTAGCCTTTAGCTACGAGCCTAGCTTTGTTTCTAGTGATTATCCCATTTTCATCGAGTTTGTTACGGAACACCCATTTTGTACCAATTATGGTATGATCATCGGGTCTTGGCACCAATTCCCAAACGTCATTTCGTTTGAATTGGTTAAGCTCCTCTTGCATTGCCAAGGTCCAATGTTCATCATCAATTGCTTCCGAAATGGTTGTAGGTTCAATTTGAGAAACAAAAGCCATGTGACCTACGGTGTCCCTAAGAGAGCTACGAGTACTTACCTTTCGGTTGATGTCACCGATTACCTTATCAAGAGGAAGGTCCTTTGAAGTCCTCCATGCCCTTGGCATTGACGTTTCTTCCTCTTGTGGTTGTTCCTCATTCATAGGTGGCTCTACTTCTTCGTCTTGGCCTTCCTTTGAGTTGTCTCCTTCGTCATTGTCGTTGAGATAGATGTTCTCTAAAGAATCTACAAGAACATCACAAGAAACCTTTCTTGCCAAGCGAGTATCATTTTCGGCAAAGACAACATGAGGAGATTCCTCAACGGTTAAAGTGCGTTTGTTGAAGACTCTATAAGCCTTACTACGCAATGAATAACCAAGAAAAATTCCTTCATCCGACTTAGCATCGAATTTGCCCAAATTATCTTTTCCGTTATTGTGAACAAAACATTTGCAACCAAAGACTCGAAGATGGGAGAGGTTTGGCTTTCTTCCTTTGTATAATTCGTATGGGGTTTTCATGAGTATCGGTCTAATGACGGCTCGGTTTAACACGTAGCTCGCGGTACTCACGGCATCTGCCCAAAAATACTTAGGATTTTTTGCCTCATCAAGCATAGTTCTAGCCATCTCCTCGAGACAACGATTTTTACGTTCCACCACACCATTTTGTTGTGGTGTACGTGGAGCGGAGAAGTTATGCTCGATGCCTAGTTCGTCACAAAACTCGGTAAAGAGATCTCGTTCGAACTCTCCTCCATGATCGCTTCGTATGGCTACGGTGGTTAAGCCTTTTTCATTTTGAACCTTATTGAGAAAAGTTTTGAAAACGTGAAATGCCTCACTTTTATGAGTTAGAAATAATGTCCATGTGAATCGAGAGTAGTCATCAACAATCACAAAGGCGAAATAGTTTCCCCAAAAACTTTTTGTTCTTGATGGTCCAAAGAGATCCATGTGCAAAAGTTGTAGGGGCCTTGTTGTAGACACAACATTTTTCGATTTGAATGAGGCCCTTACTTGCTTACCTTTTTGACATGAATCACAAATGGTATCCTTCTCAAACTTGAGTTTTGGAAGACCAACTACTAGGTCTTGTGAAACCAGTTTATTCAAAAGGTTCATGTTAACATGGGCTACTCTACGATGCCATAGCCACATATCGTCCTCCTTACTCATGAGACATTTGGCAAAGTCGGAGGGAGAATCATCTAAGTTAACCATGTAAATATTATCAATTCTATCACCACGAAGAATCGTCTTATTGTCACTAAGACGTTCTATCGTGCATGATTTAGAATCGAAGGTCACACGATTCCCCTTGTCACACAATTGACTTATGCTCAAGAGATTGTGTTTAAGACCCTTAACCAACAACACATTATCAACAGAGGAGGTTTCGTTTTTACCAACCGAACCAATGCCGATTATCTTGCCTTTGCTATCATCGCCAAAGACAACGTTTCCTCCTTTACTTGGTTTGATTTGCAAAAACTTGGATGCATCTCCGGTCATGTGCTTGGAGCATCCGCTATCAAGGTACCAAAATACACTTGATGCCTTTAAGCACACCTACAAATCAATTTAAAAAGATTTAGGTACCCAATTCCTTTTGGGTCCATGGGCGTTAGGTGCACGTTGGTAGTGTGATTGGTTTTGAGTACAATGCCTATGCCTAGTGAAACAAATCGGGGCTATATGTCATACCCTATTACAATAATGACAAACAACATTTGGATTATGCATTCTCCTAGGTTGATAATAGTTACTAGGTTTTCTATATTGATTTATCCTAGTTTGAGAAAAATTTTGTTTATGCATATTTGGAAAATGGTTTCTAGGTTCTCTAACTTGACCATTGGTTATCCTATTGTTCTTTCTAGGTGGTCTAGTGTTCCTAGTTGTTCTAGGTTGTCTATTATTGTTCATTTTAGTTTTCCTAGGTTGAGCCTTAGGTTGTTTAGGTGGTTGCTCAACCTTTTCCTTATTATTAGTTTCATTTTCAAAACCTAAGCCATGTTTAGTAAGTTGCAAATTGTCAAGAACATCATTAAGGTTTTTATGAGAAACACCAAACTTCTTCAAAGTTCCTTCAAGTTTTGCAACTTGTTCCTTAAGTGATATACAAGAACTACATTTTGAACTTTCCGGTTTGTTGGCGCTTCTTTTTCCGAAAAACTTATTTTCTTCTTTAAATTTTTCATTATCTTTTGATAGTTTATCAACTTCCTTCTCCATGGAAGTAAGTTGTTTCTTCAAATCCTTGTTAATTTTAGAAGCGTTGACATATTCATCATAAAGTTCATTAAAGGCTTCTTGTACATCATCAAAAGTATAGGAATCTTTAGAAGTGGTACATACCTCTTCCGGTGGTTCCTCGTGTGCCATGAGGCAAAGGTTGGCAGTTTCATTTTCTTCGCCTTTCGATGACTCGTCGCCGGAATCACCTCCCCATGAGATGTAAGCTCGGTGCTTCTTAAACGATTTCTTTTCCTTCTCGTTCTTGGCATTTGGGCTTTTTGGCTTGATATGCCCAACTTCTCCACACCCATAGCACTTGGGTTGTCCTCCATGCTTTTTGCCCTTTCGTTCATACTCCTTACGCATGAACTTGTGGAACTTTTTGATAACGAGCCCGAACTCGTTGTCTTCATCACTTGATTCCTCCATGGTGGGTTCTTGGCTTGAGGAAGCCTTGAGTGCAATCCTCTTCTTCTTTTGTTCACCTAAAGAAGGGAAAAGGATGGTAGACTCATAGGTTTTGAGGTTACCTCTAAGCCCGTCGATGGTGACGTTGGTGACGCCGATGGACTCTTGGATGGCATCGGCTTTGGAGCGCCATTCCGGTGTGAGACTCTGCAGGATTTTTCTCACGAGCTCCTTGTCCATGTACGTCTTCTTGAGAGCATGGAGATCGTTGACGATTTTGGAGAATCGTTCAAACATCTCATCGATTTTCTCATTCTCCTTCATACGAAACAATTCATATTCATGGGTTAGAAAATCAATTTTAGCTTCTCGGACTTGATCCGTACCTTCGTAGGTGATTTCTAATTTGTCCCACATTTCCTTGGCGGTGGAGCAACAAGAAATTTTCCGGTAGTCATCCGGGTTTACGGCACAATAGATGATGTTGATGGCTTTGGCATTGTTCTCCACTTTCTTGATGTCTTGTGCATCATAATCGTTTTCGGTCTTAGGAATGGTGGTTTCCCCGACCTTCTTCATGGGCACGTCTTCACCAATTTTGATAATTCTCCATAGGAGAAAGTTGGTGGATTGGATGTAAATCCTCATCCGCTCCTTCCAATAGGTGTAGTTCGTTTTGTCAAACAACGGAGGCCTCGTGGTGGATTGCCCTTCACCTAAACCTGCGTATGAACTTTGAGTAGAAGCCATTGATCGTTTCTCTCAAACGGTTAAGTCTTTCATAGAATATGGCTCTGATACCAATTGTTAGAATAAAGGCCCAACGCTAGAGGGGGGGGAGGTGAATAGCGTTTAAAACAAAATCGCAGGAAATTAAAAATGAGAGCGTTAAAGTAAAGAGCGTAAAGAAGGAGCACACCGAATTTTATCCTGGTTCACCACAACGTGTGGCTAATCCAGCCTCCCGAGAGACTCTCTCGAGCTACACTAACTCCGTTAAGCTTAAGGGTGCTTAACAAACCGATACAACTTGAGAACCCGAGTCACACGAGCCTCAACGCCTTTGCTCGGAGATACCACACTCCAAGACTTCTCACGAAGGAACAAAGAACTTCCTTCAAGTATACAACAAGGGAACAACCTCCCTTAAAGTGTATGAAAACACTTAAACACTCAGGAATAAAACTCTCACAAAGAGTAGATATGAGTGAACTAGTAAACGCTCAAGAACACGACAATTTCTTCAAGAATTGGCTCTCAAATAGCTAAGAAAAATAGGAATACTTATGCAATGAAAGAGTATTGAAATGTTGAAGAATTGTGTGTAAAATGAGAGGATTTGGGTGCCATTTTATAGCCTAAAATGGAATAAACTCGTTGCTAGAATTTCCAACAGGATGAAGACAAATTTTTCAGAACTGCAGGGTGATAGTCGATTGTCTGGCCATGATAATCGATTATCAAAAGATTCCCTGTCCAAAAATTTAAAATTCTATCCATTGAAGGACAACGGTAACCCAGATAATCGATTTTTCAACCAGTGATAATCGATTATTGGTCCTCTCAGAAGATTCTGGGTTTTTGATGCAAAGGCTGATAATCGATTAATGCAGAAGTGACAATCGATTATTGCGTGCTTCAGAACTTTCAAGTTCAAAGCTGCAGAGATTGATAGTCGATTGTCACTAAGGTGATAATCGATTATCACCCAGCTAAAACTTAGCCAGCGAAAACCCGTTTTGAAAAACGAGGTCCCAAAACGAAGTTTTCCCAAAAGTAAAAACCAGGTTTGAAAAACATTGTATATGGTATAAAATAATGAAATCAAGACTTGTTTGATAAAAACCAAGTCTTCAGGGTCGTAAATCACGTGCGTACGGTTTTGACCGTTTTTCACGTGTTAGACCGATTGACCAAGATACAAAAGTGGTTTTTATAAAATAATTATTTGGGAACCTTTTAAATATGCTCAGAGGTAAAAACAAGGTTTAAAACATTGAGAAACACCGAGTTGGTTCGGGCGCCAAAAACCGAACGCCGAACCCCGAATGCCGTATGCCGATGCCGAACGCCAAACATCGAACACCAAACGCCGACCTAGGTGGTTTTGGCTCTGAGCAAGGACCAGGGATTTTAATTAAAAAATGTTTATTTTGATGCACAAAAACATTTTATGATTTTGTAAAATAATTTTGACTCTTTGAGAACCGAGACTTGAATTGATTGTCGGTTTTGATCACAAAGGACTGACTCGACTAAGTCTTCAATTCTTGATATTTTCCTTGAGTCTTTTTGGTCTTGTTTCATGCCATTCTTCACGCCTTGAGTTATTCAACGAGACTTTTCATATCTACAGCGGTTTGGCAATTATCAAAACCTGTCAGAAATGAACACGACTTTAGTTAAACGTACAAAGTGTGTTCCAACATACAAATCTAAAATAATAAGGAAACATAAAAATGTTACAACATACATCAAAAGTCAAAACTATAAGTTTTTTTTTAATTATGAGCCACAAATTAAGGTAGGCCGGGTAAGAACGGTCTGGATTCTTTGATGTTCCAATCCTATTCCATTTTTTAGAATATTCGAATATGAATATTTTTTATACCTATTTAGGGAAATACAAAAATTGTGATATTTTTGTGTATTATATCCTTATATAAATAAATAAATAAATAGATATATACATATATACGGAACAATGAGACGTAATAGAAAAATATTCATGTGTCCCGCTCCTGTCCCATTTTAAAATGATTTGGAACGGGTTCATGACATAATTTTGTCATTCCTAACTGGGTGGCACTGACGTAACCTCTTAGTCAACAAGGCTCTGATACCATGATAGAATTTAGGATGGGGTACGGACAACTGGATTGGGTAATAAGACACTTGGGTTGAACCGCATTAAAAGATTAAATTCAATCGATTACTTAGTTTAACTCTAGAGCTTATATACCGATTATTTTACTCTTGGATTTCCGATGTGGGATGTACTCTAACACTCCCCCTCAAGTGGACACCCAGACCATTTTGAATCTAACCGGTTAACCACTTGCAAATGAACTCCCATTCCCTTGACTCTTTTTTTTTAGCGCCAACACCTAAAGGACCACGAGCCGTTGGGTATGGACTTCCAGACGAGCAATCGTGTTAAACAGGCCACAGGCGGTTGGGTACAACCTCCATACGGACAACTGTGCTAAAGACTAACGGGCCGCTAGGAATGAACGTTTAGACGGATACCTTGACAAACGAGGTGGGCTAAAACTGGCTTTGATACCATGATAGAATTTATGATGGGGTATGGATAACTGGATTGAGTAATAAGACACTTGGGTTGAACCACATTAAAAGATTGAGTCCAATGGATTACCTAGTTCAACTCTATAGCTTATATACCAATTATTTTACTCTTGGATTTCTAATGTGAGATGTGCTCTAACAGTAACAAAACTAAATATTATAGAGGCGAGATCGAGATATTTCAGGTCGGGACAATAGCTTCGAGATTTTTGCCCGCCCCTAGAACATAATATGAAGACAGAAATGGTGAAGATGGTGATGGCAAGGTCAGGAAGGACAAGCCATAAATGTGTATTGAATGCACACATGTGTTTCTATTTATAGATTTGGTTTTAAAATATGAAATTATATGTAACGCCCTGAGACCCGGCTTAGTATTTTAATTAATTTATAAAATTAATTAGTTATTGGGTCAATCAATACAAAGATTTATATTCTAATTTGCATATTTAATATGGGGGTTGACATACGTTGTACGACACACTGTTCTGAACCCGACCGTGCAAACGGATTGAGAATCGGACTTAGGGTCCGTTCCGTAGGACTTATTTTTTCTACTTATTACTTATTCTTATTAAAATCAGATCAGATCAGATCAGACCAGACCTAATTAGATCAGATCAGATCAGATCAGATCAGACTCAATCAGATCAGATTAGACCTAATAAGATCAGATCAGATCCAATCAGATCAGATCCAATTAAATCAGACCAGATCCAATCAGATCAGATCAGACCAGATCAAATCCAATAATATCAAATCAAGAAAAAATATAAAAGATAATATTTATATTTTTCAAGGATTAAATAATACTCCCTCCGTCCATGTAAGATCTTCCCATTACGCGTTACGAGGCTTGACTGACTTTATTTTCAATTCAATTTAAATCATTATAGGAGTAAAATTTTAAAATAAAATGTATATAGTAATAAACTACATGAAAAATTCTACAAAACTAAAGGTGACAAGACTATATTATTTTATGAAATGACTAGTAAAAATGAGCAAACAAAGTGATTAAAGTTTGACCCTGTGAATAGTGTCTGAAAAGATCTATAGTGGACAGAGGGAGTAATTACTATTATTTGATTAAATCACATTATTTTAATTAAAACTACACACACCTAAAACTTAAATAATATTATAACATACAATAGAGAAAAAAATTTTAAAACATGTACTCCAATAAACATGATGCATCTTCCTTTATACTTTCCGAGGTAAAACCAACAACAACAACAAACGACCCAGCAAAATCTTACAAAAGTAGGGTTTGGGGAAAAACTGTACACAGAACTTGCCCCTACTCGGAAGTAGGGAGGTAGTTTCCTAGAGATTCCAAAGTAAAACCAAACATAATAAAATAGTTTTCCTTACCACCTTTCTTTCTTTACCAGCATTTTAAGGGATTCAAACATAACCCCTAAACCCGCCAAAGTGGTGGGAAATCAGCAGTCTGCTGAAAAAAGTATTGAAAACTTACCCATCCAGTTTCAGCAAATTTACTGTGGAAGGAGGCAGAGGAGAAGCCTGCAATTGCTGAAGTAAGAGTATAAATGACGACCAGAGAAGTAGAGAGAGCTCCACGGTTATAGGGATATAGAACACCAAGAAACGACAATGTAAATAAGAAGCAAATCCTGCAAAATTTGAAATGTAACTAATAATTCTCATCGTTTATAATACTCCCTCCATCCTATAAAAAAAATTTCATATATCCTTTTTGTTTATCCCAAAAAGGTTCTTGTTTATTCTTCAAGGAATCGTGTGGTTTACACAATTTCTCTTTCCCCCGTGCAAAACTCTACGTCACACTTTCACCTTTATTTATAACCATGTCCTGTCAATTGTTGAACCTTATTCTGAGATGGAAATAGTATAAAATAACCCCTTCCCTCCAAAACCAGACTACCAAACATTCCCTAGGAGAACATTAAAACAGTAAAACTTACAAAGCCAACAACTGGGTACCGGCGCCTATAATGGCACAGAACAGAGGCATATTTGGAGGACATCTGAACACATCGCCATGCAGATACTTCCACCCCACTTCCTTATCTTCCTCTTCATCTCCACCAGAAAATCTAGGCATATATCCAGCACGGAAACATTACATATAAACACAGCCATGCACACTGGTCCATAGCAAGTAGCAGTTTTAGGGCAGCATTATTATAACTAAGAATCACAACATAATATTACTTCCTAAGGTCATTCTT
>OOIL02006840.1:694758-759569 GCA_900332095.2 Cuscuta campestris | reverse complement strand
TTTGGAGGACATCTGAACACATCGCCATGCAGATACTTCCACCCCACTTCCTTATCTTCCTCTTCATCTCCACCAGAAAATCTAGGCATATATCCAGCACGGAAACATTACATATAAACACAGCCATGCACACTGGTCCATAGCAAGTAGCAGTTTTAGGGCAGCATTATTATAACTAAGAATCACAACATAATATTACTTCCTAAGGTCATTCTTCAGGTGTTGCATTAGAACCACGACGAGAAACCCTGTCAGCAGAAAGGTGATAACAACTGAATTTATGAATGAGAACCAATGAACTGTCTGCAGCAGGGGAAGTAGGGAAGCCTTTGAATATCTAACCATTCTGCTCTTAAGCTTAGTTGGGGCCTCCTTCCAGAACACTGAATAACTGAACTCAACATCAACCTCAATATCATCTGTTATATCAACAGTGTGATTCGGATCACTAAAGGCGTGTGCTTCAAGGACTTGATTGTCATTATATAGAACATCAAACCGAACATGACTGAAGAGGAGATACTTGTTGGGTCCTTTTCCATCAAAAGTCCAATTTTGGTCCTCTACTTTCCCAATGAATCCCCAAAATGGGAGGTCATCATAGTAATTTTGAAAGTAGAAATCGTTAGCGACAGCACTCCTGAATTTAGCTACCTCATCACTGCTGAGGTTCTTACGGCACAGAAAAACATGGGATTTATTCACTGCAAACTTCAACTCATACAAGGTGTTGGTTAAACGGTCTCCATTGAGAACCTCCCTAATGGATTCCTTCTTGTGTATCACTTGGCCTGTCAGTTAAAAACGAGAGGTTCAAAGCATGAAAGGCCAGAACAGAATGTCAAGTGCACGCTTCATAATGTGCATTGTTACATCAGCTACTTATGTGTTTGAGATGTAATAGTAAAACAAATAAGAGGAAACATAAACACTTTGCCTCATCGAAAGACCTACATAGTCTAGAAAACGGGTAGCTGGGGTAGGTACCAGACATAAATGCTAACCTGGAGAGCAGAAAGGCAAGTCATAGTATTCATAAGTTTCACTGCAAGAGAATAACAGATAACAAAGGGTAAGAGTTTGTAGTCAAATGTGAGAGTTCCAAATGATTTAAACACTCAACAAGTTAATGCCCATTAGCTAGGAAAAAAGCCACCCATTCCAAAGCTCCTCAATGAAACTCTTTAAACCTCAACAATGTAATGACTCCTAATGAGGAAACAAAAACCTTCTCTATCTGCTTATGTCATCCTAAATCAACAACAACACCCCAGTGTAATCTCACAAGTGGGGTCTTGGGTGGGTGTATACATGCCTTTCCACTACCTATAACAGATAGAGAGACTGTTTACGGAAGACCCATGGCTCAAAGGACAAAGAAAACAGATCAGCACAATTCCACAAGAACATAAAGGTCACACAATTAGCACTGACAAAATGATGAAAATCCATTTATAAACACCCTAAAAACCTAGCCACAAAACAGGGCCTTGAAAGCGCTGATGGAGTGAAGGATTTTAAATATATCTATTCTTATACTCCGCACGTGATTGAAGCATAAAATGACGGTTTCTCTTTCTAAAAGCTTCTATGGGGATTATGTTGGGATAAGCCGTTAAGCTTCTTTCTTTTACATTTAAATAAAAATACCCAAAAACATGCTACTATGCAGGGGTGAGATCTTCCGTGCAAATTCCTCCAACTTGCTCAGACATTCTATTAACTAAGTTAGGGGCTGTTTGTTTCAGCCTCTTAATGGTTCAGATGTCTGAATGGTTCAGCACTTAATGGTTCAGACTGTTTGTTTCAGCCTCTTAATGGTTCAGATGTCTGAATGGTTAAGAGATTTGCCTCTGAATGGTTAAGTATTATACAGAGTCTGAATGGTTAAGACCTCTTATCTGAATTGATCAGACATTTGCCTCTGAATAGTTAAGCAATATACTAGCTCTTAATGGTTCAGACCTCTTACTGGTTCAGCACTTAATGGTTTAGACCTCTTACTGGTTCAGCACTTACCCATTCAGAAGTTGCCAAACAGCCCCTTACTCACAAAGGGATTCTTTATTTCATTTGTGTGTTCAAAGACTCGCTAAATTCTACCTCTTTAGGTAGACACACTTCAGGTCTAATTAGTGGCACGTCCCATAAACTGCTTCTAGTTGGAACCATTTTTACCCATTTCATCACTCACATTGCAATTGTTCAAACCTCTCAACTCTCATAAAACATGAAATTGGCTCATCCAACTCTGCACTTTTGCAATTCCCAAAGTGAACTCTTACCTTACAGTGCAGCAATTAACTCAGAAAATATACTAGCTACATTACCAATCCATTATGCAAAAAAAAAAAAAAAA
Source organism: Cuscuta campestris (assembly GCA_900332095.2). Classification (NCBI taxonomy): domain Eukaryota; kingdom Viridiplantae; phylum Streptophyta; class Magnoliopsida; order Solanales; family Convolvulaceae; genus Cuscuta; species Cuscuta campestris. Next base: position 757,210 of record OOIL02006840.1, on the reverse strand, counting down.
AAAAAAACAGAAGGGATTTCTTTCTGATATATCTTGTGCCATTACCCAACTTTACCTCAGATTCAAAAGCCCACCTCACGGGTTAACCCAATACCACAGGATATTTGATGACCAGAGCCGAATAATAGAAGCAGTGCTGAACTTATGGAGGAAAAAAAGAACCAAGGGTACCTGGGATTGTTGAGGGGACCCACTTTGTTGACATAGAAAGGGACTTCATCTCCTACATTGTAGCGACGATCGTTTGGTAAGGCCAGCGCCGTGCCAACTAATGTCAGCAGAATGGCCTGAAGACGATGAGCGAGAATATCACCCATTGGAATTGGAATAGAATGCAAATGTTGGAGAGCTCGATCCGCTCATTGTATGCGCTTCATTTGGTACCAATTCTTATATCCTCTAGATTTTACGAGTGGGAATATGGTGCAGTAATTACTCAGTTCTTCAAAAAAAAATTCCTAAGAAGTTATTTTTTAAATCATTTTAAATAAAAAATTATGTGAAATTTAAAAAAAAATCATATTAAAAAATTACATCAAACAGATCTATAAAACTATAGGAACATCACTATTGTATTTTATCAAATAAGTAACGAAATCAGGCAAACAAAGTAAATAAAATTTGACCCTTGAAAAGAAAACGAGAGAAGAAAGTGCACTAAGAAGGAAAATGATTTTCCTTCCATTTTGATGAAGAAAAGGAGAGAAACCTTTTTTCTTTTCTTCTCCTTTTGAATTCCACGAACCAAACATAGTATACATATTTTCTTTCCTAGAATTTAATTGGGGAAATTCTTGGGAAGAATTTAAGACCAAACACGAGAAAAACATTGATGGAAAGGTTTTTTCTATCTCCAGGAAAGAAGTGCCATTCTCGCTACAATAATCTTCCTTGTGCCGTTCCTACTTCAGGGGGTCCTTCTAAACTTAGTGGCCATGTCATTCAGGGCCACGTCAGCAGTTCCTTTCGCGACCATACTGGTTATTCTTCTTATACATGCCCTTGTTGCAATCCCATTGCTTATACTCGGCGGTGGGGCCGGGTACCGTTTCAGGTCAGAATTTCATCAAGCACCTTCTTCTTCCCAGAAGAAATCTGCAAGGGAAATTCCCTCACTCAAGTGGCATCAAAAGACTCCCTGTCAAATGTTTCTGGCTGGTCTGTTGCCTTACAGCGCCATTGCCCTTGAGTTGCACTATTTATATGCTAGCATGTGGGCCCATAAAATATTAACTCTCCCCGGAGTTTTATTCGTGATGTTCATAATCCTCGTCTTTCTCACTGCTGTCTTAAGTGTTGGTTTGACATGTTTTCAGCTCACTGCTGAAGACCATGAGTGGTGGTGGCTGTATGTTCTCTTTCTCTTTCAGATAGATGCCCTTGCTTATAGTCTGTATATACTTGGGGTCCGTTTGGAACTCGGAAAATGCCAGGCAATAAAAAAGAAAGAAAACTAGATGGGAAACTAGTTGTACTCATTTTCACTTATTATCTCAAATCCTTATTGCTGAACAACCCCTTATATCATTGATATATATGTATGTATTGCATTTATACATGTCTTCAAGAAAACTCAGCAACTGATGAATCTCCCAAAACTAATTCAAATTCAGGTCTATTTTCCAAACATTTTTATTGGAAAATATTTTCCTATTACCAAAATGGAATAAAAAATTTCAGGGAAAATATTTCCCACTCAAACCAAATAGACCAACTAATTCCCCCTATTTTCACTTATTATTACAAATCCTTGTTACTGATTAATCTCCTTATATTATTGATTTTTCTTCATTTTCACATCATTATTCAGGTCTATTTTCCGTGGAGGCTCGACTGCTGCATTTATGTTTGCCCATAGCATCTATTTCTATTACAAATCAAGCATGAGTGGCTTCTTGCAGGCGAGTTTCTTCTTCGGCTACACAGCTTGCTTATGTTATGGATTTTTCCTTGCTCTTGCAACAGTTGGCTTTCTTGCTTCCTTTGTGTTTGTTTGCCACATGTACCGTGCAGTCAAGAGCGAATGACCTTCTCATATTCTCCTCTGTCTTAGAGTACATGCAGAGAATTAATTTATAAGAATGGGGAAATATTTTTGCTTCCATTGTTAATGTGAAGCTAAGCATATTGTTTGGTGTGTGTATTTTTCACAAATGGAAAAGATAAGACAAGGGGCTCCCAATTTGTTGGACAATATATATATTGCATAATGTATTTGAGTCTTAGGACCCTTGCGTTAGTCTTAATTTCATTACTCTTGTTTTGTTTTTTGTTCAGGACTTTGTTCAAAATTACATTTTGAAGCAACCTGGTCAACATATGCTATAATTTTAGTGAACACATTTTGTTCAATAGTAAATACGAAGTAATACGTATATAATATGTTGGTTAATAAAATATGAATTATTAGAGTGCTCATAATAATTTTCCCTTTTAGTTGTGGCTTAGCAAAAAGGGACAGTGTGTGTGTGTTCAAAACCACCTCCTTGTCCAAGATAGGGTCTCATTGCCGCATTCACCCCTTTTTTTGAAATACGTCCGATATTCTATTCGCAAAATTGATTGTTTTTATCCTCCTAAATACCCCATCCCAGCTCCACCCCTACCCCTACCTTTGCTCCCTCCAAATGAGTGACTATTAATTTTGCGATTGGAGGTGCTCTAAAAAGGCCCCGCACTGAGTATAAGTTTTTGGAAAAAAAAGAAATGAGAAATTAGTTTTGAGACATTTCAAAAAAAATTAAAAATATAATTCAAGAAGAGAGAGGAGCATTTGATTTGACCAGTTGTATGTACATGAATACTCCGTAATACTCCCTCCGTCCTAGAGTATTTGTCCACTTTCATTTTTACACACCATCCAATGCACTTCTTTAAACCATTTTATCTTGTAATTTGTATATTAAAAAATTATAGAAATTATATATTAATAATTTATATGTTAAGACAAATCAAACACGATCACACATGACTATATTTAGGCTTACACATTGAGAGAATTTGATTAGTCAAAGTGCTTAGATGAACAGTTCCAAAAGTAAAAATTGGACGAATATAGCGGGACGGAGGTAGTATACATTTATTACAAATTAGTAATGAACAGTTGATTTTTTTATTAATGAATATTTAGATTTTATTTAGTGTAACATACTGAACATTCATTTGTGTTTAGCATAACACTTGATCTGACCTTTTATTCATTTTTTCTTGCATTATTAAATTCCAAACCTATTTCATCTATGTTGATTGCAATCTTCACTGATTGATTTCCCTTTGGTACCCAAGGATTCCAAAATGGACGACCAATATACCATGTATCAAATGTAAGTGAATTACCGAGTACGGAGTATTTTATTATTCCGCAAATTATATGGTACGTACATATCTCTAGGTACAACCAGCTGTGATTCGAAGGAGAAGCAGAAATCCCAAGAAGCAGCGAACACCAAATCAACGAAGGTGATTTCAACGTTTCAAGGAGGAAGAGGGAAAAGAGTTATAGGTTTCAGACTCTTCAACAAAGGAGGAATGAATAGTAAGTCAATTGAGAATAAACACTATATTTGAGAAAGAATACAATTTTGTTTCAAAATAAACACTACGCTATTCGTAAATGAATATTATATTAGAATAATTGTATCGAACAAATGTGTGAAAATGAGTACTACATTATTTCAGAATAAATATTACGTTGTTTCAAAATAAATATATATGTTTTGTACAAGAATGAATATAACTTTACTTAAAAATGAATACTACCTGACTATACCTTATTTCTCATACAGTCAGCCGTACCATGAATGGACTCTAATAATTCAGTTACAAATATAATAACAAAAGAAACTAGGGACCTGAGTAAATTGGTGCAAAGCCTAATTTGAACGGCACCAATATATTTATAGCTCAAGAACATAATTGGTTTATAGCAATATCCAGGCAGAGCATAGCTCGTTGATCCAGATCACATGCAGTGCTGCTAACTTCGGGCATGGATTTTTTTAAAAAGAAAAAGACAGAAACGGGAATATATTCCAATTGTAATTTCAGAGCAATACTTCAAAGAGTAATTATGAATACAAAATATTTCACGAGAAGAAAAAAAAGTAGTCTCATGGCTTTTGCATGGCGCACACTAATAAGATATTTATTAATAAACTAGCCATTTGAAATGTGCACTCCGGCGCAGTTCATTCCGTTGGCCTCTGTCCCAAAACTGGAATATCTTCGTAACGTTTCTGCATTTGTGGTTGAGATGAATGTAAGTTAGACACCAAACATTTGATTAAAACTTTGGGAAAGTATAGTATGATAATAAGACTAACTAAAAGCCCAAGATGCACCGAAACAAAAAGATATGTTGAGAACTTTCAATGGCATCCCTAGAAAAAAGGGCAATCATGACTGATCACAATGCACAAGTTTAACACCTAAGGATGAATGCAAAAAACTTCACTCAGATAGTGTCTTGAATTGGGGCAAAGCGACTGGCAAAAGAGTTTCAAGAAACCAAATAAAAGTAAAGGCAAATAATCAGAAAGGTCAAAACTTGGTGAATTTTCCACCAATGAGGCCTCTTCTCATACAGAGTATGTCCAAAGAAGATGAGAACATGACTGTCTGGCCCCTCCATAAGCCATTACCAAACAAACCATAATAAAGATGAAAGCAATCACTTCTTTTAAGACTCCAGCTCCAATACACAAGAAGCTGGGAATATGGAAGCTATGAGTTGTGTTATTGCATGACTTTGCAAAGTAGGATAGGAACCAAACATCTAGGGACTCCAAAGATAGTTTTTGAAGAGAAAAAAATAAAGGTTTCTGCTACTTCCCTACTTACTGGCCTGTTGTATAAAAGTGCCCTGCTTAATTTAAAGTCATATCACGCTAAAGTCATAATCTTCCCATTTTGGATTGCAATGTTTGATTGAAGTTATTTTTAATTCAATTTATTTAATATTAGCATTAAATTTTAAAATAATTATATATTTAAAAACAACATCAAACGTTCTACAAAACAAGAGGTAATTTGACTCTTAACCAAATGATCAATGAAAACATGTAAAGAAAGAAGATATAGTTTGACCCTGTGAGTAGTAAAGGGAAGATTTAAAAGGGACAGGGGGTAACAGATTGGGGAAATGAATACGGAGTAATAAACCTACCAGCCTGTTATGAAGAAATATAAGAAATATGACACAGTGGGAAGGATAAACACTGTAAGAAGAAAACTGGTACAGATAGCTACTACCCCTGAACCCGAATGACCAAAGGCAGAAAAGAAGAACATAGAGTGCGAACAAATATCTCCGAGAGAATGAGATTCATATAAACCTAGATTTCCTACTTTCATAGCAAATACTACGTATGTATAACAAAGCAATATCAAATAGTGCCATGAAATCTTTTAGATGACAGATAAAACACATTAAATATCAGACATGGCAAAGAAAAATTCCCAAACTTTCTATCAGTAGCAATGTAGCATACCGATACAAACATAGCAGCCGAAAGCCCCATTTTATCCAGAAAAAAATAATGAAAAAGCTTCAATTGTTTAAAAAATCGACAATTGATTGAGCAAAAATCAAATCAGGAGCTAATGAAACAAAAATCAGGACGAAATTGATTAGAATAAATACCCCAACATTGTTTTTCTCCCAGAGCTTCTTAATCCCATAGTCCACCGCCTGCAACATCGATAACAAAACGATAAGAAAAATCAGCACTACAAATTAGAACCAAATTACATCGGAATATGATGAATCTGTTCAGATCCCCAACGCCATAAAAGCTTAAAGTGCAGGAACGGACCCGTTCGCCAAAGAAAGCACCGGCGATGACGAAGGTGACATAGACAGAGGTGCGGCGCATGACGACTCTATAGAGGCCTTCGAAAAGGCCGCCGCCGCTTCTCCTAACCGCCGTGGGGTGTTCCATCGGAATCTCTGTTTCCCGTTAACGATTTCTTACGGTTTCAGCTCCGCAGAAAAATCTCAAGAAGAAAATGTGACTGGCTAGCCTCGGCGTTCCAGTTCTAGATGCGGACTTTGATACAAATAAAAAGACGGATGCTTTTGGGATCTCCTCCTAAACGGATCGGACCATGCTACACTTACACCAAAAAAAAATATACCCCATACACCACACAGATTTACACAAACATTTTGATGGTTTACACCGACACAAGTGTTGGTGCATTAATAAAAATTCACACGGACACAAATGTTGGTGCATTTAACAGGTGCAAAACTGCGGGGTACAAATTGAGGTACAACCCTTGGGGTACACATAGCATAATCCAAACGGATCTAACAGACCGGATCGGATAGGCCTAGAGGCCAGAGGGTGATAAATAATCCCTATATTAAAAAAAAAATTCCCATACACTACTCACATAGTTACATAGTTAAACCTCATATACTTCTTTTTTTTTTCTTTATTTGTTTGATAAAATAATAAAATCTTTTTATCTCTAATATTATAAATCTTAAAATGTACTCCGATTAGTTTTTAAATTTACAAGTTCTATAGTATTCTAATATTTTTTTAATTTTATACCTACAATAAAATCAAATAAATTGAATAAAAAAATAAAATCGGTTAAGTCTCGTAACACATAAGGAAAAAAGCTATATGGACTAAGGTAGTAATTTGTTTGAAAAATAGTTTCACTAAGCCACACGGTCCAACAGAGAATAAAATTATGAAAAACAGTGTTTTTAAACTGTGTACATGGAGTACCATTTTTAAAAATTAACATATTCAATGATACTATTTCGCGTCAACAAATATCTATAAAAGAATGATGTCAAATATGATATACCCCAAATATGATTCCAAATTCATACGGGGCACTTTTTATTAAAGCAATTCTACCATTGATTTAAAATCCACATGACATTATCAATTGTTGTTGTCGCAATGCTGTCGTAATGAATTGTCGAAGCAACACCATCGTACGCCCGCATTGACCACCGTTGACCGATGATTCACAACCGCTTTGCAACTACACTTCACCACCACATGCACAGTCACATTACCACCACATTATCATCATTTTTTTAAATTAGAGATTCAAAAATCATATACTCCGTATGACATTAGGATATTTTCATGTAATTTTACTTACTCTTATTTAGTAGGTGACAATTTCAATTTGATCCGCTATAACGGATAAAATCAAAATAAACACGGATAATATATGGATGATGGATGAATTGAATAATCGATCGAACACATGCATGTTGGTGAAGATTTTTCTTACCCATCACCCGATTCGTCAACCCAGTCATTAGTATATGAAAAAGAAAAAACACAAAGTATTACGAGGTATCATGTTTAAAAACCTTATGCACGTGTCATTTCAAATAAAACATCTAATTTAATGATTCATCATTTTACTTGAACTTCAATACTTTTTATACATAGAATTATAGAAATAGATACTATTACTATTATTTGAAACATTTGTTTAATCTTTATGAAATCTTTCTTTGAAAATGCACATGAATGTGGTACCATCTTTGACTATGTAAATATGAAAATAGAAGAAAAAAACACTAGAAAAACCAATGATATAGACATAGTGCGTCAATCAACTAATATTTCATTATTATTTTTATTCACAAAATAATTAAGTTTAGAGTGAAGTCCCAAAATAGTCCTTAATAATAATGGTTTTTCCCAAGTTCATTCATGCTAGAAAATATGTTTCAATTTAGTCCCCTATATATTAGTTATATTCCCAAGTTAATCCTTCCGTTAAAGAGCATGTTAACACCGTTAATTGAGGAATAAAATCATCATTTTTTGTTTCTCCTTGTGCATAATCCTTTTATTAGTCTAGGTACTGCCCTCCCTCCTCTTCAGCCCCTCTAAAAATAAGCCTTTCCATGCAACTGTACCTCTTCCGTCCCTAACACAAATTATTCTAATCGGAATCCAAATCTTGCATTAGTTACATGTATGAAAACAAGAAGAAAAAAGAGCGGCACATTAACAGCATAAACTTAGATAGGCAAAAAAAAATCATTAATCTAAAAATTAGTTTTAGCACCTTGTTTAGGAAACTGATTTCACCAACTTCCAGAACTAATTAAGAATTTCAACACACTTGAATATTGATTTTGTTTTAGAACATGGAAAAAATCAAATACAGTAAACGCAAAAAAAATCAAACGCAGTTAAAAAAATCAAATGCAAAAAAGGAAACCTAGCATAAATCTTGAATCGAACATTCAAAGGATTTATTGGAGGAAACACTTCAATCTACAAGAATGAGGGCCGAGAAGGATTTTTTGGGACTTTACTCAACAATTAATAAGGCAAAAGCCTAAAATGAACCATTAATCGAAAAGTGGTATCTATTTTTTGAACTTTTATTATTCAAAAAAATAATTTCTCAAAGGGTCTTTCTTTCAGAATCGCAAGACACTCTTCTTCTGTTCTACTTTCCCCAATTTTTTTTATTTGCTCGCTCCAAGAATCGCAAGAGAAAATAGAGTGATTAAGTGAGACAGGAAATGGAAACCCACCTAATTACCCCCACCCTTAACTGCAAAGTGACGACTGTTTGGAGCAGGGACTTCCTTGAGGATTAATCCCAATTTTAGAGGACCATATTGTGAATTTTTATTTAAAGAGGACTAAATTGAGAAAATTTCTTATTATGAAGGACTTATTTGGGAATTTACTCTTAAGTTTATATATTTTCATTACATGTAAAATGATAAAGAGTAAAGAAATACATGTGTGAGATCAAGAATTGCTGATCGTGTAGAAAATGTTTTTACATTGAAAAATGTCCCTAAATACTATGGATGTCAATGGATCAGATGTTGATATGGCAAGACTTCACCCTCATTCATGCATTTACTCTCTATCTATCACGTGATATATCCATTGGCTATTACATACAACATTCATTTTGGTCCATCCATCATTCACGAGTAAAACGGATTCAAAAGAGTTGAAATTTATAATATTTTTTATTATTGCCCCAAAGGCATTTGGTGTTCCCACTTGATTGAATGATACAACGTAAACATATTGTGTCCCTTCCTAATTCATACTCTTAAAAATTAGGGCACCTTGGAGAGTGGTCCTTCAATCCTTCATAGTATGACACAAGAAAAGGGATGACCATAGACAGAAACTCATCATAACTCAGCTTTGCAGAGCCTGCATACTGTGTATCCTTCTCTTTGAACTTCTCTGTCAGACCCTGAAAAACAAAACCCATATAGAAGGTGCATATGATCCACGATTATGTACCTCCACCAACAAAACGAAAGGAAAGAAAAACAAAGAGTTCAGAAACCATGTTATGGATATTAGAGTAGGATATTTAATAGTATTATTATTATTATTATTATTATTATTATTATTATTATTATTATTATTATTATTATTATTATTATAATGTAGATTTTATTAGGTGAGCGAAATTATAAGCTCCTTCGAGGTTTCTTTACGGTTCTTTCCCTCGTTGCTTTTATTGAACCGTCAGGTTAGCGTTAGGGTTTCCTTCTTCCCTATATAAAGAGATGTAACCCCTTTAGAGTAAATCAATCAATAAACAAATTAAACCCTAATTCCCTTCCTCCCTCGGTTCGCCGATTCCCTCCTTCGCCTCAATTCTTCTTCTTCTTCCTCATCCCATATTCTCAAGAGCTCGAAGACGCTCTGAGTCTTCCCTATCCCGATACGAGTTCGTATCATTGGTGCTCTCTTTGAGTTGAACATCAAAACAAAAAAAACAAAAAAAAAATCCGCCGTTGCCTAGGCGAAGGATAGCAGGATTCAAGAGTGAAATCTGCACCAATTCATCACCAGCATCAACTTCCGCCTTCAACCTTTAGAACCGCCACCGCTCGTTTTGCCGTTTGATCAATTTTATTTGCCACATCACTTTCGTTGTGTAAGCCACTGGATTTAGTTGCTGGGTTACCAATTTACTCTGTCGGTGCCTAGCTCTGCAATCACTGCTGTCTACGCAAGATTGTTGACGGAATCTGCTTCCAATTGCCTCCGCCGACGACAAATTTGAATCCCAAAACACCAAAAAAAATCAACACTGAAGCATCACCAATTTTTTTTGCCGCCGCTGCTGCTCAATTTCATTGGAGTGTTTGGATCCAGATCAAAAGAATTGGTGCCGAACCTTGTAGACACGAGATTTGTGGTCGCCGAATTTTTATTGCCGGAGGGATTGCTCAAGGCAGCCGCACCAGGTTCACTCTGACCTTTTTATTTTTTGTGCTTTAATTTGCACAACCAGTGGGTCACTAAAAAAAGGAAGTTTATTTTGCTCCAACTTTGTCCGCCTTCTTTGTTCCTGATCGAAAAAAAAAGGAGCACATAGGGAATATTCAATTGGCTACCAAACTTTTTGTGGCAATTAATCCTTGTGGCAGTAAAAGAGTTTCGGAGCCACCACTTGGTTCTCAACACCCGGAAGTCTCATAATCTGCGAGGGTGGATTAAATTATCAAAGATTTCTTTTGGAATTGGGGTTGGTATCCATCTTGCCACAACTATGGTCTCGATTTTGGATAAAATTATTCTGACCATGGACGATGTTTTGAACAAACTTCTTGGTGTGTTGAAAAATATTTTTTATGGAAGAGTTGAGTTTCATGACGGAGTATGTATAACTTATGATCATGTGGATGAAATTTTGAAGACGTTCCACTTATTTCGTTATCTTTTAGATCTACCGTATTCTGATTCTGAGTTATATGCGTTCAATGTGGAAATCTCTTGCTCGATACAAGATTTGGTGTGTGGTACTCCATTGGCATTGAGTGATATTCCCTTGGAGTTAAAAAGTTTCAAAATAAGGATGATGAACGCTATAAGGAATATTCTCGGCATTCCCATTGCTTCACCTGATCTGGTCCCCACAACCGCTCTACACAATCCTACATCTACTGATGTGGAGCGTACGATTGGGGATTCAGTGAGAGTTCATACAGTTGATGCTGATGGTGTTTCTGTTGATGGTATTGTTAATGCCTTTCCATCAGATCTTGTCGTTGTTGATACGCACGTAGATGCACCGGGTAAAGGAGAAGTTGCAAAGGATCCAACATTGAGCAATGTCATCATCGCATGTAGCCTTGTGCCTTCATCCAAAACAGCCCAAGTAGCAGATGTGAATTATAGGCAAGCGGACATCTCATTGTCCTTTGATATCATCCAATCCTCTGCCCATGCGAATATAGTGGAATCCGAGTATTGGGTTTCACCGTCGGTAGCTAAGTTTGCATTTGCTCTTCTCTCTTATGTCCATCGCTATACTCCAATTTGCAGGCTTAATGAAGATCTATCATCAAGTGGGCATAATCTTTGGGTCAACTTTTTCTCTCCAGTCTTGAAGCATGAGTGGGAGCCTCCACCTTGAGGACAAGGTGGTTTTCTAAGGGGGTGAGAGTGTTATGGATATTAGAGTAGGATATTTAATAGTATTATTATTATTATTATTATTATTATTATTATTATTATTATTATTATTATTATTATTATTATTATTATTATTGTAATGTAGATTTTATTAGGTGAACGAAATTATAAGCTCCTTCGAGGTTTCTTTACGGTTCTTTCCCTCGTCGCTTTTATTGAACCATCAGGTTAGCGTTAGGGTTTCCTTCTTCCCTATATAAAGAAATGTAACCCCTTTAGAGTAAATCAATCAATAAACAAATTAAACCCTAATTCCCTTCCTCCCTCGGTTCGCCGATTCCCTCCTTCGCCTCAATTCTTCTTCTTCTTCCTCATCCCATATTCTCAAGAGCTCGAAGACGCTCTGAGTCTTCCCTATCCCGATACGAGTTCGTATCAAACCATAACCATGAGACTTGCGTCTTTTGGAAAGGGAGGATCTGTCAAGAGCTCTGTAAGCAAAATATGAGATTTTGACTTGCTTATTTGGCGTTAAAGGTCAATGGATGTGACCGAACAGGCCCAAATACTTGGAAATATTCTATGCCACATAATAACTAATAGTTCTAAAGTGCATTTCAATACACCACTTTCAACATAGCCGCAGAGGATAACCTCGCGTAAAGCTCTTTTTGGGGCTCTCTTATCTATTCGGGGTTCCCCTCGATGGCATATATCCTGGACTAAGAAGCCCCATTTTGGAGTTCCCACTATCGAACCTTAAGTGGGCCTACAAAACTACATATTAAAAAGTTCCCACTTACATATTAAAAAAACTACATCAAAAGCTCTACAAAACAAGAGGAGACAAGTATAATATATTTTATCAAATAATCAATGAAAACACACAAATAAACATATGTTATTGAGATGTGAGAGAAAAAATGTAATGATTTTCGGGACAGAGGGAGTATTTAAGTGGGATCCAATTGTTTTTTATATACTCCCTCTCCCTAAGAAAAAGATTTCACATTATTATTAACACAGTCAAACCATATCTTCTCTGCTTACATATTTTCATTAATCATTTGACAAAATAAAAATAGACATGTCACATATATTTTGTGAAATTATTGATACAGTTCTTAAATACATAAGATTTATTTTTAAAATGTATACTAATTTTTAAATAAATTGAATTGAATAATAGCTTTCGTCAAATATCGTAAACCAAATAAAGAACCTTTTTCCTGAGGGATGGGGGATGCATGTTGGTATCTATACATATATACATACATACACTCCCTGTGTGTGTATATATATTTATATGCACACATATACATATATATAGGGTGTGTGGGTGTATTGAAACTTAAGGACGATGAATAATATGATTGTTGTAAGATTTGTTGTAAAAAATAATTATGGTAACATTAACCATCCTCTATAAGGTGTGTGTGTGTTTGAATGAATGGATATACTTATACTCTCTTCTTCCCAAAATGTTGAGCCTCTACGAAAAGTTGTACCAAACATTGACCGTTACTTTCTCTTAAAATACATTTTAAAAAATTGAAAAATTTACAAATTATGAAACTACTTTCATCACAAATATCACAATATACAAATTACTCCCTCCATCCCGAATTAAACATAGTCATGCCAACTTTTCCCTCATAGGATATAAATTAAGGACTGAGGAAGTATATTTTTTAATTTATACTTGGTGAGAAATTAATGGATAAAGTTTAGCACAAACTCCCAAAATCACCTTCATCTTGGGTCTCAGGTAGCATATATATGCATGTCAGTATTAGTTTACCAAAATTGACCGGACACGGCTATGAACAAAGTTGAAACCAGGTAGTTGAGCTTTTGAGCAGAAGAGAGAAAATGTGAGGAACCTTTTTTCAGGACCAACAACAAAGGAAATATGGAACCCTTAAATGAGACGGCAGGAGTAAATTTATCCAAAAACATTTGGGTCGATTGAGATACTAATTCTCAAAGTTAATGGTGGAGAATGGAAGGTGAGGGTTGAGTTAAGACTCATCTAGCTTTTGAATGATTCAAGACAACACGTACATATTAATGCATAGTTTGAAATGGGTTTGAGTCCCAAGGGTCACCCAAATTTAAGAGAGAGGACCTGCATTCATGTAGGTTCAGAGCAAACCCACACAGGCGCCGCTAGGCGGGGTCGAGTTGGGACCCGGGCTGTGTTTGGTTGGTCTTAGTTTTTGGGCCTAAGGCTATGTTTGGATGGAAGGGACCAAATTTAATAAAAGAAGGGAAGGAAGGGCATTATAGAGGAGAGGAAGGAAGAGGATAATGTGGTGTTTGGATTAAAATTTTGAGGAGGGATGAAACATAATGGAGGAGAATATTTTTTGTTTAAATTGAATGGAAAATGAAGGGAGCGAATATAATTTCAAAGTAAAAGTAGTTAATAAAGGGGAGTTAGTATTTTCTCCCTCCATTGTACTCCAATTTGGAGGGAATGCAATATAAGGGGGAGTGAAAGAGAGGGAGTACTCCCAAATCCTCTCCCCTTCAAACACTTCCAATGCAAACAAAGGATGTAATGCCTCTTTCCTTTCATTTACCTCTCCTTCCTCCCATTCCCTTCAATCCAAACACACCCTAAAAGTGTACATGCTTCTGGGCCACAAAATTCTCTTCCACCAGACAATTAAGAGAACCCGTGTGTTTGTTCGAAATACCATGAACGAGTGTGCATATGTTGTTTGAATCGTCCCAGAAACATTGCAAAGTTTTGAAGGCAACATTTCACGCTCTATAAATAAGCCCATTTCATGGACACCCACTTCGACCATAGTTATTCATACCATCTAATTCCATCCTCTCCTTGCACTTTTTTAGCATTTTATGAAGAAAGTTCCATAGCATCCTTTGTTCACCGAGTCTGAGATTTTGTTTTGATGTTATTCAAAGGAAGTAGTGGTTGTACCTTGTGAGATGATTCCTATAACTGATAACCCTTGTACATGAGAAGTTTTTCAAAAACGGAAGGAAAAAGTAAGGATAATGTGGTTAACAATCACAGCGTTCCAACTGATATATCCGAGTTGAACTTAATGGTATGGTACTTGAAGCCAACATGGTGGAAACCTAAAAGAGTGGTGGAATGACTTTCAAGCAAATCACCATATATGCTCAAAAAAAGGAAATATTTTCCCGTCAAGGAAGTTGTAAACAGAAATTTCAGCAACGTCTGAAATGGGTGGGAAAGGGAGGATGCCCCTAAAAAAGACATTAGAAAAGGAACTTACTCTCAAGTCTTAATAATGTCTATTCCCAAAAAAAAAAAAGATCTGCTTTCTTGATAGCTATTGCCATTGGTCAAGGCTAGTTTTAAGTTTGTCTTACTTGAGGGATTGTACTGGTGTTGTCTAAGGCTAACAAATTTAAAATGAATAAAAATGGCCAGTTCATTTACATAGAAAAGTTAATCTAGAAAAGGAACAGTTCAAGCAAATAAATAAATAATTTCAATGAGTTGATTGAGTGTTCTAATTTATGGCATTGCAGATTAGGACACGTTACCTTTAACTGATTACCAAAAATGGTGATTTTAAATATGCTCCTATGGCTTAAATTTGACAATTGACGCAAGATAAATTTGAAGTACTAGGGCAAAGTTCTAATGAAATCATATTTGCATTATATGCAATGCAATAGTTGCTTAAGTGATGATCAATATGTTCCATTTGGATTGAAAAAGCCAAAGCGGACGGATACTCCTGGGCGGAGGTTAATATGTCTTAAGGAAGAAACGGCCAAATTTCCTTTCCATTTGATTGAAAGCAATACAGTCCTCTAGAGATAATAACATAGAGTCATATTATACAAATATACACTACTTGATTTGGTGATAGTGCAAACTAGAGGGAAAACTTGTTCCCTTTGTCGCATAAAAAGCCTGGTTTGAAGCAACATTGAATTTATGTATTTACTTCCCAAAACTTCATAGAAAATAAGAAGCAAACGAAGTTTACAATTCTATTTTGATCTAGTCTATTATTTACTTGAAGCTAAAACACTGCAAAAATGACTACTTCAGCTCCATTGGCAATGGAAGACAACTCTTTTGTTTAGTAATGTACAACTATTACAAATAATATATTGTAGATAAATTTTTACACTTAATGGTTTAACTATGTGGACTAGATTTACTTTGTTTGGGATGCTTTTCTCATCAGGAAACATCAAAGAAATGGAGTTTAGTTTTATTTTGTTCAAATAGGACTTTTTTTGGGACACATTTAAGTTTTCAAGTAGGACTCGTTTTAGATGGAAGGAGTATTTCATAGCCTTTATTGATGATGGAGCCGGTTGAGCAATGACATAGGATGACCCGGGTCTCCTATGGTGCTCCGTTAGAAAAATTGATGGTTCGAACGGAGCACCGTAGAAGGCCCGGGTCATCCTATGGCATTCAAAGTGAATGTCACTTGAACCGGGGTGATTGATGATTGCACTAGATATAGTTATATGTATCTTTTGAGAACAAAAAAAGAAGCCATAGAAGCCTATTAGAATTATGAGAATGGGGTTGAAAATCAATTTGGTTAGAAGTGATAGAAAAGGAGAATATGTTGCTTCTTTTTGGAAGATTATGTTCCGAAAATGGAATAATTCATCAAGATAATGACATAGCCTAGCACACACAAAAAATCTTAAAGAATGATGATTTCCATGTTGATTTGTTCAGGTCTAACCCTGAACTTTGGGGTGTGGGTAGTGTGGGGGTGGTGGAGGATAAGATACCCTGGGTTCAGGTATGGCCTCATAACCACAAGATATCTCTCCTCAAACAATGGTTAGCCATCCAAATGTTATTCTTATTAGCATGTGCATGTGAATCCAAATTAGTCTCATTCGTTGAGGATGGTTAAAAACTGGTGCTGAAACACCAAGTTTAATAGCACATTTGAGTATCCTCCATTTGTGAATACATTAATCAAAAGGTATATTTTGAATGTATGTTAGAACTATATGGGTTTAGCATTATAAACCTCTCAAATCCAATTGTGGGAAACTGAGATATTAATGCTCAAATTTAGCCGCTTGAATGTATCAAATGTTCGAAGATGAAATATGGGGTTGATTATAAGGGCATTAAATGTTGAATTTGTCTTAAAGTATAAGGGCTATTCCTTGTTTCCACTAAACATATCTACAAATTCAGGTTTTAAATTCCAGTTAACTGTTTTGGGTTATTTTCCCTTTTCTGCCATTATCTTATCAAGTTACCATAATACTATATACATCATAGCCAACGACAAGTAATTCATTAATGCACATAATACTTGTATAAAACGGTAGCCTAATGTCTGGAACCTTTTTTAATGGCATATTGTATTTGAGAAAAAAAGTCATTTTCTTTTGCTCCTAAGAATTATACTACTTCGTTCTGCGGACTAAATTTTATTCTAACATAATGGATTTCAAACCAACCGTAGCTCAAATATAACTTCTCTAAATGACATAATCTAAAGGAATTTCAATATAAACCAAAGGATGAACAACTTCTTACCCTCCATTGCCCAAGACAACTCCACAAACCAGCAAATTCCCTAGGCCCTGTTCACCAAAACCAAAAGAAAATAGCAGTAATAACATGAAAATGTGATTTATTCAATAAAAAAAGAAGTAATTGAAGTATGAACTAAATAAATTCAGACTCCAGATAAGGCACCGATCCTGAGAGAAGATTCACTAGGGTTCTTAAGGAGAGAGATGAGCAATCGAATTGTCCTGAGACTGAATTTCTGGTAACCGGTAGAGATGGCCTGTAGAAGCTCCTTGTCTTCAATTAACCCGCTATGATCCAAATCCACCATTTGAAAGCTCCGAATGACATCCGGGTGAGTGCCAGGAGGAAAATGGAACAGAAATAATCAGATCTGAATGTCACAATCTGTTTTCAAAACTTGGGATCATACATCAGAAAACCATGACTTACACTCCACAACAGAATGGGGTTGTGGAAAGAAAACATAGACATTTGTTGGAGACAGCTGGAGCCTTAAAAATTCATGCCAATCTTCCAGTTTCTTTTTGGGGAGATTGTATCCTTGCAGCCACATATCTCATAAACAAAATGCCTATGGCCAAGTTACTTTGGAAAACCCCTTATGAAAGTCTCTTTGAAACCCCACCTCGTTATGACCATCTTAGGACCATTGGTTGCTTGTGTTATGCCAAAGTGGCTGGGAAAACACATGACAAATTTGCACCAAAAGGTAGAAGATGTGTTCTTATTGGTTATCCTTCTGCTCAAAAAGGATACAAGCTTTTTGATCTTGATACCAAAAGTAACTTCCTGAGTAGAGATGTTCTTTTTCATGAGGATATTTTTCCTTACAGGACCTTATCTCCTTCATCCCAACAAACACCTGACTTCTTTTATCCCACTCCCATTTCAGTCATAGATGATCCCATTTCTTCCATTCCTTCCCATGATCCCTCTTCCAATCATCCATCATCAGAATCCCTCATTACTGATCAAGTTCATACTACTGATTCTTCCTCTTCTGAACCAGTTACCTCAGATACAATACCTACAGATCCTGTCTCTTCCTTACCAACTCAAACCAATTCTTCTAGACCACAAAGGACTGTGCATATTCCAGCTAAATTTTCAGACTTTATATGCCCCACTCTCAAGTCCAGAACACAAACTCATTGTTCCACAGCCCATCCTTTGTTTTCTGTTCATACTTCTCATTCTCTGCCACTTGGCTTTACCAGTTTCATCGCAAATGTGTTAACTATCCAAACACCCACCACTTATGCTCAGGCTAGCAAGGATCCAGGATGGGTCAAAGCTATGTCTCAAGAGCTGGCTGCCTTAGAAACTAATTGTACTTGGACTTTGTGCTCACTCCCTAAGGGTCACAAGGCAATTGGCTCAAAATGGGTTTACAAAGTCAAATATAATCCTGATGGTTCCACTGAAAGATTAAAAGCGAGGCTTGTTATAAAAGGATATAACCAAAAACTTGGGAAAGATTATAAACACACTTTCTATAAGCTTTAGCAGCTGCTTTTGGTTGGTCTTTACATCAATTAGATGTTAACAATGATTTTTTGCATGGTCATATCGATGAGGACATATACATGTTGCCTCCAGAAGGATATTTCAAATCTTTGCCTGGTCAGGTTTGCAAATTACAGCGCTCTTTGTATGGCCTCAAACAAGCTTCTAGACAATGGAATATGGAAGTCAGCAATTTCCTTGTCCAGCTTGGTTATACTCAATCTAAACAGGATTATTCCCTATTTGTTGTAACACCCCAGCCCGCGTGACCCGAATACAAGGATCAGCGGATCGGGTTGCTACTAAATTGGCATTCATACACAATAATTTTCAAAACAATTTAAAACATTTAATTCAAAACAATATTTAAATATCCATCAGAGTAAATCAAAACGGTGCGGAAGCCTTTAAGTACTTAATCAAAATACAACTTTGGGTTCTTGCCCTTAAGAATATAATAATTCAAACTTAAATATTAAATTAGATAATTCCTCCAGCTAGCATCCATCCATCTCTTCGCCCTCGCTGCCTCCAAGACCCTCTCATTATTCATCGTTCCTGTTACCTACGTGTAGCGAATAGGAAAAAGGGCTACACGCTCAGCATTGAAGCTGAGTGGAACTATCTAACGTTCGGCTACGCACAATGACGAACCCACTAGCTCATAATTCCATACAATATCATGCACACAAGTACAACATCAATAACATTATTAATATCATTTAATTCATCAATTAAGCATAATTATCATAATTACCAAACTAATCTCATAATCCACTTCTTTATCTCTAGGCTCATAACCTATCCTAGGCTAAGGCCAACTACTTTATTCTAGAGTCCTGATCCAACCACATCCATGGAAGAACCCGCTCGATACGACGTCATCCAACGTCGGCTGGGTGGGACCACCTACTCATATCCATGAGCAGATCTACGACCCCCGTGCGCACGCTCTACCCAACTGATCATGCATGCACGCCGGCTCATCACATGACCAGTTATTCCTAACTGTATTCCTTATTATGTTTCCTCGATCTACCTATAGTTCGGTTAGG
The DNA here is from genome assembly GCA_900332095.2 of Cuscuta campestris. Taxonomy (NCBI): domain Eukaryota; kingdom Viridiplantae; phylum Streptophyta; class Magnoliopsida; order Solanales; family Convolvulaceae; genus Cuscuta; species Cuscuta campestris. The sequence continues at coordinate 737,705 of OOIL02006840.1, read as the reverse complement.
TAGCCTATCCGTATTCAAATTCATAATTTCATATTTCTAAATTCATACGAGATTACAAAAAGTTAAATAGGCAATCATATTCATCCACTAGCAGCCTAGTGTCGGGTGTAAACACCTTACATTTACCGTCATGCAACACATAAAGTCTCAGAGTCAATTCGGGTTCCAAATCGGGTCAAACAGCCAAACAACGAAGATTTGCAGCTGTCGGTACGGTACCCGTCACGGTACCTCAGTACCGCTAGGCGGTACCTGGGTACCGTCAGTACGGTACCGTCCGACCGTCTCACATATATACCGGCAACAGCAACGAGCCTGAGGCGGTAGCTGGGTACCGTTTGAATGGTACCAGGCTACCGTCCGGCATCGGGAGTGTACAGATTCAGCAGATTCCTACCCTATTCCAAATCATTTGATACATATAATGTTTTTAGAGATTATAATCATGCAAATCACACAATTTAGAGTAGAAATACGTACCTCGTCTTTCTCGTTCAATCAATTCCAATATCATCATAAAATATAAATAAATCATAATTCAATTACAAACGAATAAACCACGTAATCAATCATACGAAACTATGAACGTGAATTTCAAATCTATATACATAATCTAGCGTTAGATGTGCAAGTTCTGACCTCAATTATCTGACGAATAAAATAAATCAACAAACGAACAAGGTGGTGGTGACGATTGGCTATTTCTGGCGATCCCAACGGCAGCGGCACAGCAGCGGCGGCACAGCTTCCAAACCTCCGGCGATCTGTCTGGCTCTAGTCGTCTTTAGGCGAAGGAGAGGCAGAACAACGGGTGTACGTACTTCGTATATAAGGACAGGGCTGGAAGGGGTTTCCTTCGCCGACTCGGAATAGGATTTAGGTATTATAATTATTATTTTATTATAAAATTCTTTATATTTATTTATTGAACAGAAATGTCTATTTTACTCACCACGTATGTCCAAATTTAACAAATTATATACCGTTGGTCACCATTTTACGAGATCTACCCGAAAACCCAATTTTCATTTAAAACAGATAACTTTACAAATAATTCATACTTTAGAGTAAACAAATTTTAATATTTATTTTATTAAAATAACGGCTAACTATTAAGCCGGTTTTTGGGTCGTTACATTTGTCAAAAGGACTGACACTACTTTCACTGCTGCTTTACTCTATGTTGATGATATGCTGCTCACAGGCACCTCTTCATTGGAAATTTCCAACACCAAGTCTGCTCTTCACAACAAATTCACCATTAAAGACCTTGGGGAGGCAAAGTATTTTTTGGGGATGGAAATTTGTAGAGACAATCCCTGCTACCATGAGCGCACCAAACACTTTGACATTGACTGCCATTTTACTAGGGACAAAATTCAAGATGGGTTTCTCCAAACTGCCTATGTTCCTTCTCAATATCAACAACTTTCTGACATTATGACCAAGGCACTAGGTGCCTCTCAACATGGTACGCTGTCTTTGCAGTTGGGCCTTCAACCAGCTCCAACTTGAGGGGGGATGTAGAAGATATGAGATAATATGAAGATATTTTCATTTTGTTATTTTAATTAGTTTGACAGCTGGCACTTTCTGTTTCAAGCCAGCTGTATCCGTTATTCTGTTCCTTTTTTTCCTCCTTCTTTTTCGTTATTCTCCCTTGTATATATATGTGGTTACTCTCTATTTTCCTTGTGTAAGATGATTTACGCAATAATACGCAAGCTTTCTTCCTTATCCCACTTGCGTTTCTACATGGGGGAGATGCGGGATGGTATGGGTGGGCCAAGCAGGGCTCATCTGTGGCGGGTAATGGCGGAGCTGAAGGAGAGAAAGATTCTCCACCGCCGAAGCCGTTGGAAGCCATTGTTGACAGCTTGAGATAGAGAGATCGGGTAAGGGAAGAAAATGACTCCACTCCTGAAATTAATCACAATTCCCAACCAACACAATCGATCCGTATACCCGCCAAGTATTTGTTACCTTAACCACCTTTCTTTTCACACCTTTTGGTTTTTGGAAGGGAAAAAAAGAGAAAAAAATCAAACTAGAATTTTTTTACAGCAAATTAAACTAGAACTAAAATAGAAATAATTTACACAAATACCCCAAAAAATCAACAACTATATTTTACTATTCTAGGTTGCCAACTAAGTAAAATATGTATCGTTTTAGATGGAAACTAGCAACTATTGAGTATGAGATGATAACTATAAAAAAAATAAAAAATACTCATACTTGGAATGAATTATAACTAATTGTCCCCATCGTCAAATTAACATAAAAAAGTGTTAAAATAGAAAACTGAAATGTGCTACTCTGTTTAACAAAACATTTCTACCCTAAGTAATTACGCATTCCACAAAATACTTTTATCCTCTCCTAAAATGCTCTTGAATGGATCTTATTTCTCCTTTATATGTTCTGGATATATGTTCTTTTGGAGATATTTTTAGATATTTTATGGGATAGAAGTGTTTTGTAGGAAGAGAAAAAGTTAGTGCGAAACTATTCTCTAAAAAATGAAAATGGAGAAAGTATTTTATTATTAGATAAATTGTGAATAATGTTTCAGATAAGAAAATAGGGAGTTTTTAAATTAATGCTTCGTAAGATATATATGGATTTGTCTCTTAAATACATATTCGAAAACTTTAGATTATAAATTTTTAATTTAAATTTTTTTTATTTATCTTAAACGTTATTCATACTTTATATGATAAAAAATACATATTTCAATTTTTCTATTTTACCACAATTTAGTTTTCTCATTTTAAACCAGCGGTGTAGGGGTTTAGGTATAAAATCTGATTTAGGGTACATTTCATTCAACAATTTTTTTAAGCTCATTACTTATTCTTATTAAAAACCAAATCAGATTTTTTTTGTTTTACTCATGATTTTAAATTAATGTTTCGTAAGATATATATATGGATTTGTCTCTTAAATACATATTCGAAAACTTTAGATTATAAATTTTTAATTTAAAATTTTTATTATTTATCTTAAACGTTATTCATACTTTATATGATAAAAAAATACATATTTCAATTTTTCTATTTTACCACAATTTAGTTTTCTCATTTTAAACCAGCGGTGTAGGGGTTTACGTATACCGCACTCAAGGTATTTTCTTTTCTATTAGTTATAAATGCACACTTAATATTTGTCCAGTCGCCACAAAATGCTAGATATTCAGCTTAGGGTACATTTCATTCAACTATTTTTTGCAGCTCATTACTTATTCTTATTAAAAACCAAATCAGATCAGATTAAATCTAATTAGATCAAATCTAATCCGAAGTATTGGCTTAAAATTCAACAATTTTGGGAGTAATTTTGTTAATTATTCAATTATGGAGTAATCACATAAAATCGTAGACTTTTTAATGTCTTCGTGTGAATTTTTCCAATAAAATAAAGAAAAAGTACCAAAATAATATTTTCAAGTTTTTATCCCAAAACAAAAATCAAAATATCAATAACATTAATACCCGTAGTATATAATACTAAAAACATTATGGAATATCAATATAAAGTGTCAAATTGACACATGACAGTAGTCATATTTTTGAATTAAAAGCATAAAACTTATACAAGATATTTTGATATTTTCTCTATGTCTAACTCATAACAAGGTAAAATTCTTGAAAATAATGCACCAATAAAATCTTATCTGATTTTATTAAAGTCTCCGATATAATTTTATATGATCTAATTTAATTCAAGTTTTATTTAAATTATTTTCTACGTTATCTAATCTTAATAAAAATAAATAATACAGAGTAAATAACAAGAATAAATTGAAAAAACAAGAAGAAATCACTTTAAATAGCAATAAAACATGGAAAAAAATATTTATATAGGAACTTCATATTTTTATCCTAAATAAGAGTTTACACTGTTATAATATAACATTGTATATGGACATTCACAATACTTTTTTATATTATATATTGCGAGATTGACATTATATATGCATTTTAACTCCTGTTTTGGAAATAAAATTATAGAAATCTTATTTTAATATTTTTTTTTGTTTTACTCATGATTTAATCTTTTTTCCAATAACAAGCTCTATATGCTCATATACAAGTGTTTAATAGTAAGATTGTTCAAGAATATCCCATTCAAAAAATACGTCAATGATCCAAACACTCCTACTCCGTAGAAGTAGTATGTGTTAGGCCTTGTTTGAAAAACAGCCTTTAACTATTGGTTGTTAGCTAGTTTGAATGGTTGATTAAATTGACTGTTTTGAATGACGAATTGTATTAGCTATTAGCGAAAAACTGTTTGGCAAACATAGTTGTTCATAAATAGCAGTTTATGATGTAAATTACATTTTTAGACATACCTCCTAATGTGTTAATTATGAAATAATATTTTATACTCTGTAACAATTAGTTAATTTTTTGGATTTTAATAAAAACAAACTCTATTTATGAAAATAAATACTGAGCAAATATATTACGTAACAATATACAAAAAAAATCACCGAGAGCACATAGTTAGAGAAAAGAAAAAACATGCTAGTTTGACCAAGTTTAACAAAATAAATAAAAATAAAAAAACAAAACAAATAAAAAAACAATTGCCTAGAGTACATAATAAGAAAAAAAGGAAAAAAATTTACTAGTTTTACAAAGTTTTTAATATAAAGAAAAATAACATATATAACAAATCATACTCCGCATGTAAACCCTTTCTTAATACTCCATACATAAACTAAATAATAAAAAAATCTACATTAAGGGCATGAAAAAAAAGGAAAAAGTGAACTCCTAAATCAAAATGCTACAAAACAACTATTTGCCAAACAATTAATTAAGGATCTAAATCAGCTGTTCCTGGTCAAACTGCTAAAAGCTAGCCGATCAGCCAATATCCAAACAAGCCCATAGACTAACAGGTTTATAGTACTCCGCAACATTTAATACTCCTAGAAAATAAACCTTCTACTTGACTAAACTTGAACAAGGATCTGAATAGAATCCACCCAATATCAGTGTTTCTGCTTATGCTCATAAACATATACGAAGTACTTTCTAACACCAAAGGGTTTAACCGTAAAGTTCATTTTTTAAGAGGAGGCATATATTTGCCGATAAACAAGTTATAGTAATTACTTAAAAATTAAATGCAGTTTTCAAGTAGAGTGCATATTTAACATGCTTTAGTCACAAAGCAATATAGAGATGACTAGAAACAAGTCCACCGAAGGTTGACTAACACCAACCGTGGGAGGGTGACTAGTGTCGACAATGTTGGTAGCCCGTTGGAGACCGATATATGTCGCTTGACAGAGACCTGTTTATCGATTGTAGTCAGAAGTAATGCTCTCAAAAATACCTAGTACAACGGGTGGGGGAAAACTCCCTTTTTAAAATGTGTTTTCCCTTCAACTCCCAACCAAGAAATGGTTGGTGTAATACCATATATGTCAAATTAAAAGATGGGTATGACAGAAAGTTGAGGCACAAAGTACTACTATCAAGTCTACTACACACACCACTTGGAACAGGAAGAGAAAGAAAATCTCAACACCTAACAAAATAACTTGCACTTGCAGATACTCACCACTCAAAAGCAGAATGTATATCCTTTCTCCGACTTGCATCACTTCATTTCATGTACTCTAACACACCCTGATGGATTTCTTCAAGGAAGGACACAAAGCCCATGATGCTCGTGAACCCATTCCCTTCTACATCTTGTTCCTCTATAAGGAAATTCTCAAATGGCGTTGCATCGTCCTGGCCTGCTCTCATGAATATGAGTTTCGGGGTGATGCATCGCTCCTGCTTCCGCTTGTTTATTATTGTTCTCAGTAAACCTGAGGGGAAGGGCAAATCTGTCAGAATTAAATTAAGAACAAAGATTTCCAATGAAATTAGGACAAAAGACTTTTTAGGATCTTACAGTCCTGAGGTGGAGGAAAAGGGAGTGAAGGGTCAGCTGTAGATGAATAGTAGACGATGAGAACTGTGAAAGCATCGAGGAAAAATATGGGGCTGCCGCTGGTTATCAATGCTGCACGGCTCAGGGAGTGGCGAGGGTAAGCTTGTTTATCCGGCGATGCAAACGAGGACAGCAGTGGATATATAGCCAGGTGAAGAGAAGAAGGTTCTAATGCACTGCATCAGAAGAAGTTAGTTTGCAAACAATTAATACAACTTAATAAATAATATGAGGATTAATAGCACATTTAGTTTTTATCGAGACAGCGTATTAGGGTTGTAGAGTCCTTGTAAGGGTTGTTGTTGATGTTGTGTGTGTGGTGATCAAGAGGATTTTTTTTAGGGATATGCATTCATCAAATGCTACCAATTCCCAGTAACATGGTGGCCAAGTCACTAGTCCACATTATCAATTGCTATTCAATCTTTTAGCTCAAAAGGTTGACCCTGATTGCAAATAAATTAAGAAATTAGGTTGTAATTTGCAAATTTTACAAGGTTTGGCTAAAATGCAAACACAGAATGAGGTTTTTCTCTTAATTACTCCATATTATCAACCTACACATATGCATGATACAGAATTACAGATCAATACTTACATGTTTCTAAATAGATATTGTCTAAATGTTTTAACCAACAAAGTAACAAGATCATTGACCCATGGACTATGTTTTGCATAAAGCTTAACACTACACATACAAGTCTTTTCAAGATACAAGTTGAAGTTGGAATGATTTTTATATATAAAAGGGTACCTGAACAGACACTGGAGGTATATTCTATAGTCTGGATGTACACCTTCTTCGTGTAAGCGGAGAAGAGGGTTTCGTAAGAGAGCAAAAACTAAGCGAGGGAGATGCTGCAACTGTGGGCATTGGGAGAAAGAAACATCGATATGAGCCATGTTTGAAGTCCCACGTCCAGACTCTGAGAGTTTGCAAGCTTCATTGTACTGAGCTGTAAGAATTACTAGCCAGTCATGGAGTAGCATTCTTCCTTCTCGTATACCTTCTTCCAACGAAGATTTAATGACCTGAAAAGATGCAGATTGATGAACATTGCAGTATTGCTCAAAGTTTTGATCTAATAGTTATTTAGGTATTTACGTCGGGGGAAACCTCTTGGTACCATCAAAACGTTAAATGATAGTGCAATTGTTAATTAAAAAAAGGTGAAATTGTGTGCTTGTGACTGGTGCATAGGAGAGAGAAATGATATGGGCCAAAATAAATATTCCATAAATGGAAAGTGGAACTTTTTTTGAGATATATGAATAAGGAATAATCAAAACAATTAATTCAATTTCACTAAATTTTACACATTCAAATTAATTAGGACATTTTTATTTTTTTCATTAAAAACAATTACGAAAGTTATATTTAGTTTCTTTAATTTAAATCAAAACCCTTTTGAGACAAAAAAGTATATGAAACTGACTTTTTTCATAAGATGGACGTATAATTAAATATGATCCAAAATGATCTGATAAATTCTAAATATCCTCCTTAAAAAATTCTGAACACAACTAAATTAACCTGTTAGAATAAGTCAAGACAATATCTTGGAAAGTTGAATTCATAGTTAGGATAGTTTTGAAAATACTGATAGTTGGAATTATTTAGAGCATACTGATGATAGTTGTGATAATTTTTATCAACTCTTGATGAGAACAAGAGGTTACTCAAATCAAGAGTAGCAGCAAGAGTTTGTTCCACACTACAGCAGGCTCTACAGCCTCCACCTCTCAAATTAGGTTGTATATCTCTTCATTATTACTTTTTACTGTTAATAAGTTGCTTTTCAATACACTTTTGTAGTTTTGTTGGTGCCCTGCTTGCTTGTGTCTGTTGTTGAGCTAGTTTTTCCGTTGCGGTCTTTCTCCAATACTTTTGGCTAGTGCTAGGTGGATTTTTCCTGTGCTCTTCCTTTTATGGTGTGTTGTGTGCATGTAGGGTGTGTTGGCCTTGAATGCCAAACCTCGTATATGAATAATGGTGCATGTAGGGTGACTTTTGTTAGGAATAATGGTGTAAGGTTGTATTTTTGGGGGTTGAGAAAGTGCGGAGGGGTAGAGAAGGGTCAACTTTGAGGTTTCGGTAGTGGAACATAAAGACCCTCGTAAATTTATTGGAGTAGATGAAAGTCCTTAAGAAGAGGAGTATTCATGTGACATGCGTGCAAGAGATACGTGATGTGGACAGATTCAAGTTGGCGAATTCTGGCACTTCGAAAACCTAGATTAGGGGCTGGCATTTTGGTCGCCGTCTTGCCAAGGATCTTTAGGAGTTCGTGGACCAAGTGATGAGGGTTAGTGATCACCTATCGGTTGATAGGTTATAGTGTTGGGTGAGTGCATTAGAAACATCGTGAGTGCATATGCACTCTAAGCAGGCTTGAATGATGAAGTTACGAGGGATTTTTGAGAGGCATTGGATGGAGCGGTAGGAGTATCCTGTATCCCGCAATCAAAAAAAATCATCCCAGGTGATTTTAATCAATTTAATGGTCACATCGAGGGTGCTGCTGAAGGTTTTGAAGAGGTGCACAGACCGTTTGGCTTTGGAGGAAAGAACTTGAAGGGGTTTCACTCTTGGAACTTGCAAGACCTGATGATTGCTAACTATTTCACCTTAAGCGGAAAGAACACTTGGTAACTTTCTACAGTCGTGTGGGGAGATCGTAGATCATTGCTTCCTTCTGTGTAGGTGTGACAGGGTGCTCTACAAGGATGCAAAACTAATTCAGAGTAATAATCTTGCAACACATCATAAGTTACTGATGATGGATGTCGCAATTAGGTGGGTAACAAAAAAGACGGACTACATATCTGTTGGGGGAGTTAATGTGGAGAGAAGATCCTGAAGTTGGTTGCTCAAGTCTAAAAGAAAGGCACGTGGGAGACCATTGGAGAAGCTAAGAACATGTGGTCTAAGACCGCAAATTGCATCAGAGAAATTGCTCGGGAGGTGTTATGCATAGTGAAAGGTAATGGAGCCAATATATTAGGCCTGATGGTGGAATAATGTAGTTGCAAGATTATTACTCTGAATTAGTTTTGCATGGAGTGTAGAGGTGAGGAAGTTAAGGAGTCGCTAAGACATGAGTATAACATTGCTCGTAAGGAAGCTATATTGGAACTTGGAAGTTACAATGGCTATGAATGCAACTTTTGAATGTCTGTATACGGACCTGGAAGAAGGAGGAGGCAAGAAAAGATTGTTTCAACTGTCAAAAACACGTTAGGAGAAGGGACGAGATATGGAACATGTGAGATGTGCGAAAGATGAAGGTAGCAAGGTTTTGTAGGATGCAGTGGAGGCGAGGAAGCGATGGCGGGCTTACATTCATCAATTTTTGAATGCAAGAGAGGATAGGAGCAAGGTTCTAAGAGAGTTAAGGCAGTGTGAGAGGCATCAGAATGTTGGATAATATTGACACATTAGTCACGATGAGGTGGTGAGAGTCACTGGATGAGAGGGGGATGAGCAAAGGCAACAAATAAGTTTTCAGTGAAGTTCTGGAAGATTGTGGACATCAACGGGTTGGTGTGAGTTACGAAGCTCTTAATTGCTACGTAGTATTTTTAATACGATTAAGATGTAGTGATCCTGTTGTGCAAGGGCAAAGGTGATATCCAAAGTTTGAAAGTTGCAATGATTACAAAGGCAACAAACTACTTAGTCACATCAGGAAGGTTTAGGAACGTATCATTAAGGCTACATTGAAGAAAGGGATGAGCATCTCCAAGAACTGATTAGTTTCATCATTGGCCAGTCTACTACAAAGGCTATTCACCTCTCGAGGGGAATGATGGAGGAGTATATGGTCAAGAAGAGGGACTTACATACGGTGTTTATTGACTTGGAGAAGGCGCACAACATGGTCGCAAGGGAGATCTAAGGAGGTGCCTAGAGCAGAGAGGGCTGCCAGTTTCTTACATCCACAGGATCAAACAAATGTATGTCGGGATAAGGACCAGGGTGTGAAGGGTGACTCTGACCCCTTCCCAACAGAGATGGGATAACAGGCTCTGCACTCGGTCTTTTCTTGTTTACATTGGCGATGCATATCCAGAGTACCTCTTCTTGGTCCATGCTTTTTGTTGATGATATTGTACTGATTGACGAGACACATAAGGGACTTAATGATATGTTGAAAGTGTGGCTTCAGGCCTTGGAATCCAAAGATTTCAAATTGAACAAGAATAAAATTGAATACATGGAATGTTGCTTTAGTTGGCAGGCAGAAGTAGAAGGATTGATTAAATCTCAGTTACCAAAACAGACAGGTTTTGATGCCTAGGTTTGATCATCATCATCCACGTAGATTGGGGGATAGATGGGGATGATGTGCATCGTATTTGAGACGATAAGATATTGATTAACATGAAATGAAAGTTTTAGCGAAAAGTGGTCAGACCAGCTATGTAATACGAGGTTGAATGCTAGGCGGGAATGGTGGGAATAGCACCCGCGGAGGATAAGTTGCTGAAATCTAGGATGAGATGGTTCGGGCGCGTGAGAAGAAAGAGTGTGGAGGCCCCGGTGAGGAGATGCAAAAAGCTTGCAGGGTGTAAGGATAGAGCTTCACCTGGGAAGAGATGTGCGGAGCTGATTAGACACAACTTACTTTAGGACTTTACCAAGGATATGACCTTACATAAGAGTTCCTGAAGAGCTAAGATTAGAGTAATTTGATAGACTTTTGGGCCTTAATTTTAAGTTGTTGGGATTTTAACCTTTTAATTTGCCTTAATGCGTAAGTTTATAACATGTGCATGTATACTTTTTGTGCTTTGGGTCTAGTCTTGGGTTTACTTTGTTTGTGCTTTAGTGTTGAGCCGGGGTCTCTTGGAAACAACTTCTCTACTTTCATGTAAGGGTAAGGTGAAAAAGGTCTACATACACACACCCTCCCCACAGCCTACTATCTTGTGGGATTGCACTAGTTTGTTTTAGAACCAGTTCTAAACCGGAATTATGTCCACCCCTAGACTCAGTGAGGCCCAATTGTGGGCAGTTTGGACATCCTCAGATAGGGCCTCACATCATTTGCATTATTAAACTGTGTACACAGCTGTTCAACCCCTTGCTCAATTCCAATGACATCACAAACTTTTGCCTAAATTCACCGAGCCATTTCAGGTGTTAGCTCGAGTGGGAGAAACCGTGTATAGACTCCAAGTGTAGATACATAAATGATGTCCTCCACATCTCATTGCGGAAACCCCATCACAGAACGCCAACAACAGAAATTGGGTCTCTTCCAGACCCCTCTAGCTCGCAACAATACTTCGCAATGGCCTTGACCATGGAACCTTGAAAATATTAGTTCAGTGAGAGGGCTAATTAAACGAAGATTGCACTTGGAGGCTTTGGCTTCCTTCTGAGATATATTTCTAGCATTCAAGGTTGAGGAAAAGCTCACTGCCAGCGAAGGGATTGATGTTTTAGATGCATGCCGAACACTACTCAGACATGCCAATGTCAGCGGCAGTCGGAGAGAGAGTAGTGTTTGCAGTGTTGGCTGATGCAGGAAGCCAGCACACTTATTACTACTTTGCTAATAACTGGGAGTATTGTTATGAAATTAATATTTCATAATAGCTTTATTATTTCCTTAGTCAATCAGGATTGTGCTAGCGAGAAAGCACCCTTTCCTTTTGATATTAGGACTCTTGTGATAATCTCTCTAAGAGTCCTAGTTGAAATAAAGAAATCATCTCAAGTAGTCAAGTAGTATTTATTTCAGGTGTCTTGGGCAAAGACAGGCCCTAGTCCTCTCAACCAAAGGCAAAGGACGATCTTGTCTCCATAGCACTCCCAACAACAAGCTCCCACTTTTCCCTTCTGGCGACATTGCCTTGGACGAGAGCTTGTATGGTGCACTCTTTACACTTTTGCACATACTTCAACTAGACCTGGCGATCGGGTCAATCGGTTCAGTTCCGGTTCGGGTCTTTTCGGTTCGGGTCTCTTTCGGATATATGTTATAATCGGGTCGGGTCGTGTCGTGTCGGTTCCGGGTTTATTTCGGTTTAATTGGTTTTCGGTTCGGTTTCGGTTCGGGTTTATATCGGTTCGGGTTTCTATCGGTTTGGGTTTGTATCGATTCGGGTTTATACAGATTCGAGTTTATATCAGTTTAAATTTATATTAGTTCAAGTATAATGTAAACACATACTAATAAATGAATAATATCACATAATAAATTTAGTTAATTTATGACATACTTCGTAGTTATTTTATTATTTAACACGGATGTACATAAAAAATAAACACTTACATAATTGACTAATTGTTTACATTCTAAAGTTTTTCCTCTTAAAGTTTTCGGCGCAACCTTTTTAGTTAACATTCTACTTCGTACTTTCTCAATTTCTATTTAACTATCCATTTCATTTTGTGTTTCAAATATTTGAATAATTATATATAAAAAATATACTCCCTCTGTCGCCGAGTATTTGTCACTATAATTTTTATATACTCTCTATAAAAATACAAAATATTTTCACTTAAGATACAAAATACGGAGTAAAAAATTTGTACATGAAAGTAGTTACACGGTTTGCACCCATAATTTAAATATGTTTTTTAGAAACACATCAACATATGTAAAAATATATAGGTAATTCTTTTTCTCCAAATTCATTTGATAAATGAAATATTCACGAATTTGATCAATTTCGGGTCTAATCGGTTTCGGGTCTAATCGGTTCCGAGTTTAACCGGGTTCGGGTCTAAACGGTTCGGGTTTAATCGGATTCGGGTCTAAATCGGGTGTGAATACATTCGGTTCGGGTTCGATTCGGTTCGGTTTGGATCATTTCGGGTGTTCGGTTCTATTTTGGTTCTTCAGTTTTCGGGTCAATTCGGGTTCGGTTCCGGGTTATTCGGTTCGGGTTATCGGTCCGGGTCAGTTTTGCCAGGTCTAACTTCAACACATCAATGCAATATTCTTTTCTGCAGCTTAGAAGTGGCAGAAGTGCAGAGTAAAAAGCAAAATACCTTGTGAACAAGTAAAGAAAGCACCACTTCAGAATCAACACTATCATAACTTTCATTGATCTCAAAAGCAACTCCAAACTGCATAGTTCTTATCCTTAGCCTCCTCTTCAGGGAATGCTTTTTTCTGGACAAGAATTATAAGGGCCATCAAGTTACATAAGAAAAGAAAAGAAAAGAAATGTCTTTTGTGCTGATAAATTCGAGGACTGTCTACAAATAATGAACAAGAAAGCGAGCCGGAGAAATATATATATACAAATATAAATAAAAAGATATTAACTGACATACCCAATCAGCAAGAAAATATGCATCTCCTATTTATAAAGCAAGTGGTGTATAAAGTTAAAAAACATTGGTTCAAAATTCACTCGGGAAAAACAAGCCATACCTACTTGTAAGACTTGATTCCGAATTTGCAAGTTCACCAGGAGGCACTACAACTGTGTACTGGAATGCAACTTGAAGCATAGGAAGTGCTCTAGTATGCCTGCATAAAGAATAATAAATAATTTATATGTGATTAACTATCATTTAATGATTTAAGAAATAATTTTGTCCAATAAATAGGATAAAGTATGTTTTAGTGTAACGGCAACCTGCACAAAAAAACAATTGAAAGGTTGGAAGAATTAGGACAAATTGGCAAATATTTACCTGGAAAAACCAGAATTATTTGTAAACTCAAAATCATACGCATATGTGGCAAAAGCATCACAGCATATTATATGTTGAACATTTTCATATTGCGGGTCTGGAAAGAAATGCCCATACTGTAACAAAAGGTTTCAGTTATTATGGACAATATAGCGGTTCTATAAACTTTCGAGAGGAATGAAATCAAAACTTACAGAATGATCAGGTTTGTATTCAGAAGATGTCCTTAGACGCAAGACACAATTAAAAGCATATGGTCGACTTAACATGCGGTATCTGCAATAGATCATTTGAAGTCATTACTCATATATAAAAAATTTAGTCATTGAGACTTAAGACTTCTACTTTACGTCACGGCGGATTAGCCTTCGACACGTGCCCCTCAAAACAAAAGCTCCTACTGCTGGTTGGCAAACGAGCGGCGAGTCCAAGCATCGATCTAGCATGGATTCTGACTTAGAGGCGTTCAGTCATAATCCAACGCACGGTAGCTTCGCGCCACTGGCTTTTCAACCAAACGCGATGACCAATTGTGCGAATCAACGGTTCCTCTCGTACTGGGTTGAATTACTATCACAACACAAACATCAGTAGGGTAAAACTAACCTGTCTCACGACGGATACTTGCTATTATTGGAGGAGGATGATAAAAGTGAGGTCAGAATTTGAGGGGATGCTCGATAATGGTGATTATACACCCGATGAAGGGTATCTCTGGCTGGGCCAAACCCCTAAAATAGAATGGGCTAACTTGGTGTGGAATAGACTAACAATCCCCAAACATCAATTCAACATGTGGCTGATTATGAAGAAGAGACTACAGACAAGACAGAGGTTGAGCAAGTTCCTCACCATTGATACCAAGTGCCTACTATGTAACAATGAGGAAGAGGATAGCAACCACTTATTTGGGGATGCCTATTCTCCAAGCAGCTGTACAGGAAAGTTATGGAGCCATTGGGATGTATACTCCAAGCCTCCAGCTTCCAAGACTACTGTGACAAGTTGAGTAAGTATGGGGCTAGAAGGGAGAGAAGAGTCTGGATAGCAGCTTGGGCGGCAATCTGCTACACAATCTGGAAGGCCAGAAACACAAAATGGCACCAAAGGAGGGAAATGACGGTGTATGAATGTGTATCATATATTAAGTTTAATATACAATGTTTCATTAATAGTAAAATGAGAAAGAGTAGTGTGGTATCCTGTAAGTAGGTTTGAGATGGGAGGATTACTGAGGTTTGTATAACCTACTATTTGCGATGAGTTAATAAGATGTGATGTGGTTCAAAAAAAAAAAGACTTCTACTTTAAAATAGTAAATTACTGTATCCTTGGAGTAGTATTTGAGTGCTATATAACACTCACATGTCTTGAGGAAGTGTTGAGTCATCAGTGCTTGTATACAAAGCCAATGAGCCCCCACTCTCAATACTTAAAAACTTCAAAGATGCTAAATCGGTATATTCATTTGTCACTGCAAATATGTCCACTGAAACACCAGATTGAACAGCAACAGCAGCCTGTGATATACATATGAGCACTTACATATCAAGACCAACTCAGCAATTTGCAAGCAATAAAACATTCATTACCAAATCTTTATAAAATGGCGTCTGCTCAGGAAGTAAAGCGCAGTCTGCATCCTCTCCTTTGCTAGCATATTGTTCACCATACCGTCTTGTGTCTAGTTGGCCAGCTCCATAATCAGGGGGGCCAGATATGAAGGCAAAAACTCTAGCTGTACTTCAGTATAAACAAACGTATCGATAACCTAATCAAATATCCATTTCAAGAAAACATAGAAATGATGGAAACAACAGGTTAAGGCATTCAGCTGCAAAGTAAGAAAATTCAGAGCTCGGGAAAAGTACACAACTAACAAAACGAGGAAACCGCTAGACCTAATGCAAATGTATTTCCGTATTCAGACCCAAGGTAATTAAATAGAGCTTCCATTGCTGATCCAAAGCCTCTTCCACCCAGCAAAACTCCATCTAATCCTTGGCCTGCAGCTGAAGTTCTTTCCCATGAAGTGGTAGGCCGCAATGTCTCAAGTGCAGATGCAATGCAATCTTTGAATGTATCCACCTACAATAAACTGAACATTATGGCTTATGCATAAACATTAAGAAACAAAACCTATAACAACACTCTGACAAACATACTGGAGCTAGAAACGAAGATAAGGGCATGACATCCTCGAGTTCCATAGGCAAGGTACCATCAGATTCGGGTGGGATGAAGACATTCTTCACTACAGGAATAGGTCCTTGAACATCATATAAACCAATTTTATGGCTGAAGGTAGCAAGGCCAAATAGAGATCCAGGCCCAAGACCTTATTTTAAAACATATGAAGCGTGGGATTAGACATCGTGTAACAAACATAAATTCAAAAGACAACCTTTTTTACATTACCAACCTTCCAAGGCAGCTAGAAGAGCACTTTTGACGAGTTCCAAAAACTCCTCTGAGGCTGCACAAGAATTGCAAGGTTATGAATACAATTCACAAGAACATTAAAACACAATACATGAAAAAAAAATTAACAGTTCACATTCGCAAGGGAGAATATTTTGTTACTACTTACTATGAAGGAAATTATTATAAGAAAAAATGGCTTGCTCAAAATTGCTGTTATATCACAAAAAAAGTATGCCCAAGTAAAGTGGCAAGCAGAAACAAGATTTTAAGAATTCATTTGAGAATCCACCTTAACAAATAAAAATTGAAACCCTAACAATATGTTGAACCATGTGCAATGAATAATTAGGTTATACATCTAGTTATCTAACACAACGTCAAAATATTTTTTTGGGAATATCCCCTAAGGAACTAATGGCCTATTTAAAATTTGGGTGAAAATTCCAGCTTCAACACAGATAAAATTGTTTCACCGATTTTGCAACCTATGATATACAGAATAGGTTTTAAATATCCAAATGCATGCCACTGGAAAAAGATTAAGCATACATAGAAGGATGCCAAGATGGAACAATTTGGCAATGCCACACGAACGATTAAAAAGATGTTTGACCATTTCTGTGAGCCTTAAAGGTTGAGAACTATAAAACCATTCAAAGAAAAAGATACAAAACCTATAGAAAGTGTGCCAATTGAGAACTTTGTTTCAATGTATTTGCAACCTATTAGATATGTTCTAAACATCAAAGATTCTAAATGCATGCCACTAGATAAATTATAAACATCCCAATAAGGATGCCAAAATGCCACGATTTGGCAATGGCAGATGCAGAAATCCAATAAACATTCGATCAGCTCTCTGAGCCTCAAGTCTGAGAACTATAAATCTGGCAAAAGAAAAGAGTCAAAACCTAAAGAAATTGTGCCATTTTGGCACTTTCTCTCAGCAGAAGAAAGTAACTAATGGTGGGTACACAAATAATATTTTACATAAAAAAGGAGAAAATAAAAGTTCGTTAACAGTTCAAATCTTATAGACCATACGCAAGGGAAACCAATGCTATTATTTTGCATTTTTTACAGTAAAAAGTACACTAGATGGTGCTGAAAAAAGTATTTGAGGTTTAGGTTGATATCCATGTCTATGATCAAACAATGCAACCCCATATCAAACCTCTAACATGATTTTGCCTGTGCAAGAAATCGCCAATTATCGCTTACCTAAACAACTTGAATTAGAACTGCAAAATGACAGTGAATCAAACAAGCTAACTAGGACTACCTTCACCTACACACTCATTTTAAAACTCACTACACAAAGAGCTCTAACTTTAGTCTTTAAAGGGCTTGATGAAAATACTAAAAAATTACTTGGTGTCAAATATTTCTTGAACTATGTATTCTTCATTTTGTGGCTTTTGGAATTGCATGAGTGGAAGAGAATGCTAGCTCATTGCACTTCACATCAAAGTTTAACCTCTAAAATACCCCTTCATTCTGCTAACACAATTTACTCCAGTAAACACAGTAAAACAACAGAAGATCACAAAGGTTCAACTGAATCGATCACATATTACAGGTAGATCAGAATATACTAAATAAAAGGCTCACACGCAAGATCAACTGCTGCCACATATACAGGACGCGCCTGCATTTCCTCGGATCCTTCCACTGCGACACCACAAAAAAACTAGTTGCAAATACAATACAGTAAAGATCAGGTATATGCACTAATCGTGTACAGTTAAATTCGTGATTACATGGCAACTCAAGGTCAACGAAGGACGACATGTTCTCGGGGCAGGAATCAGGGAGTGAATAGCGAGCAATGGATTGAGAAGAGAGACCATTGAGGGTTCCACAGAGAGCGCAGGTCCAGGCCCACTGCTCCTGCTCGCAGTAGGTATTGTAGTACGCCCAGCAGTTCTCGCACCGCGGCAAAAGGTGTCCGTCCGATCCGTACACCGGCGAAATACCGTTCTCGTCCTTGGTGGCGAACGGCGTCACAGTCACCCCCCACGGCAGCCCCGACACCTCCAAGGCGTCAGGATCGCTGGGGAATCGAGATGCAGCCGCACGCACCGCCATTTCGCAGCTGCTGGCAAAGAGAATCGTTGAATAGTGGGGTTTTTCGAGATTTACTTGGTTCAGAAATCTGAGAGAGTGAGCGCCGGCGGCGCGTTGTTCAAACGTCTCTTTGGCGTGAATTTCCACATAGCACCAGCCAATGGGAATTTGCCACGTCAACTCTCCAAACTCAGACCATCGCGGTCGTTTGGTTCAGCGCAGGGATGACCAAGTGTATTGGGCGGCCAGGCGAGTAGAACCAGATAGTCTCTTAAAAAATGCTATGTGGCGAGTAGACCATCGCGGTCGTTTGGTTCATTCGGTAAAACCGTACCGAACCGAACCGAAATTTCGGTAAATCGAAAATTCGGTAATATTATATTCGTACCGAATACCGAACCGTATTCAATCGGTTCGGTATGGTTAATACCGAAATTATTTCGGCTTGGTATTCGGTAATACCGAAAAAACCAAAAATTTCATTTTTTTTCATTTATACTTCACTTTTGTTTTTATTTTCAATTTGTACCACAAGCAATCTCATTCAACATTTAAAGAAATTAGAAATACTTTATATTTTTTAGCTATAGTTAGTCATAAATTACTTAGTTTTTCATATTATTAAAAGATTATCGAAGCACATGATTTTGATCTTATAAAAAACCGAAATATAAAAAAGAAATAAAAAATGTTTAAAAAATCTTACCTTTAGTCATCGATAATTTATTGCCTACGAAGTGAGGTCAATGTATTGACCATTTAGAATAAATGAAACAAAAAAATTGAAGAAGAAAGAGTCAAATAGTAAGCATGAGAAAATTTAGCTAGATATGAAGTATTTTTTTAAAAATTGAAATTGTGAATAAAAGGAAGGATAAAATAAGGTAGACCACTATATGAATTGCTAGGACTCAAGGTTAGAATTCAAACTTCAAAATATTTAAAATAATAAAATGAAGTAATAATTTGGTATTCGGTAAAAACCGAATTACCGAATTATTGGTGCAAACCGAACCGAAAACCGAATTTTAGCAAAAAGAAAAACTGAATACCGAACCAAATTATTCGGTTTGGTTTCGGTACGTACCGAATTTTTCGGTTTCGGGACGGTTCGGTCGGTTAACCGAATTGTGCACACCCCAAAAAAAATATGTACCAAGACCAATACCGGCGCCGTAGAGGTGAGCATGGTACGGTATGGTACGGTATTTAGCTCGTACCAATACCGTACTAAATATTTGGGTTCGGTATGGGATTTTGCTCCGTACCGATCCCGATCTTGAAATATCGGTTCGGTATGGTTCGGTATCGGTATCGGTACAAATCGGGATAAATATACATACCTACTTTACACATTAAAATTTAACAATACCCCTTTATTTTTGAAAATTAAAAGTGAATTTAAATTAAAAAATATGAAAAATTAAAAAAAAATGAATATTTAAATGCAAGAGATGTGTATCAAAACTTAGCTTATATTTCACTAACTAAAAAATGAATAACAACAAAGGAGTATTTCGAATCTTTGCAAATACTTTTATGTTCATACACAAAAATTAAAACTCAAATAAAAGTATAATTTACACATCATAGAACTTAAACCAATTTTTTCTAAAAAATTCTTATTTAGTGAAGGAATATAAAAATATTACTCTAGGGTATTATTTTCATAATATTTTAGTATATATGTTCGATACAGGATTTTCGGTATGGGACGTCACTTCGTACCATTCTCGAATACCGTACCGACCATTCGGTTCGGTACGGTTCGGTTTCTTCTCGAAACTTTTTCGGTTTGGTATTTTTCGGTTCGGTATTTATAGTTTTTTCGAGAAATTTCGGTATCGGTTTGGTACTTGCTCACCCCTAACCGGCGGTTCTAGAACCCGATCCGGAGACAGTGGCGGAAGGGCGGTAGAGGACCCCGTGTACACGGTCACGGTACTGATTCCGGGGATGAGGGGGCCGTGCTGTAACCGGCATTTCCGATCCGGGTCGGTTTCGATTTTTTTTTTTGATTTTTTATTTTATTAGAAGGGCCCGCCATTGATTTTAATGGGAGAAGCGTGATCGGCGCTCCAACGGCATTCTAGCTGTTTGGAGGCCTTGGGGAGGGGGCGGGGTAATTCTTTTATTATAAATACCCTGCTTTTTTAAACTCTCAAATTTTCTCATTTCTCTCTCAATCTCTCTATAGCACCCTAACCCACAAAACTCGAATACATGGGCTAGCGAATTGAATTGCTACTAAATTGGTATCCAAAACAACTCAAATCCAAAACCATTCCAAAACATTTAATTCAAAATTCAAATATCAATCAGAGTAATTGAAAACATTGCGGAAGCCTTTAATAAAATCTCAACTTGGAAATCAAGCTCATAAAAATCGCACATGTTTTAATTAATAAATAATGAATTCAAATCTACAAACACAGTGGCATATCTCGTTGGGTGGATGAGATTTTTGTCCCCTTCGGAACGACAGTTCATAGATCCTTGTGCATACGTTTATACCCGAATAACCATTGGACCGAGTAGGTACCACATGGCTCTAACCTTTTTATACTTATGGCATATCTTGCCTCTTTTTGATTCAGGTTAAATCTTAGAGTTCCTCTAGAGATATAGATTAATTCAAAGCCAACAATATATTCACAATCGCATAACATTCATGATAGGTATAGTCATATCCAACATAACCAAATATGATCAGACATCGGCCTAACACTGGATGTGAGCACCCATACTTACCGTCATGCAACATACAAGGTCTCGGAATAAATCCTCGGAAGGAAAACAGGTTTGGGAACAACACAGTGGTACTAGGCAGTACCTAGTCCGGTATTGGGTACTAGTACGTACTTGGGTACCGTCCAGGCGGTACCTAATACGGGCTAGGACAGAATTAGCCAGCGGTACCTAATACGGGCTAGGATAAAATTAGACAGTACCAGGGAGGCCGGCCTGTGACGGTAAACAGCTACCGTCCCAGCGGTAGGGTCTACCATCCATCACATACCTAGGTACCAAACGGTTGCAGGTTCCGGTAAAGCCAAATGGCCTATGACGATAGCACGGTACTAGCCATGACGGTACAGCCTACCGTCTGACGTGGAACTTCCCAAATTTGGAACTAGTTTTATTTTTGAGCGGCAACCAACATCCAAACTCGGGACTGTCGGAACGCAAGCTTTTCCTGAACTCTTCAATGCAGTCTATCGGTGTGGATACCTGCGTTGGTGCAAACTTGGCCAAGTGGTCGAACCTTTGGCATAACTTGGCAAGGGTAATGCCTCCTTGTTGTATCTCCAAAAATTTTGTATGATTCTCCTCACACAAGCGGTCGGTATGTATTCCTTCTTAAAAGCATAATCAAAATAGGCCTAAGTCCAAGCTTTCAGCGTCTTCTCGTCATTGTCGACACGCTTCCACCATCTGTACGCTCCCTTCTGAAGGAGTTAGGACATGAGCTTAGGGTGATCCTTCACCAGGACATTCAGACCCCCTAGCACTTGGAAACCAAGTCTATCCAATCAAGCGCGACTTAGGGCTCGGCGATTCTGTCCCCAAGGAACTCCTCTGTTCCAATGTCCTTCAGTGTCTTGAAGGTTACTTTTTGTAACACCCTTATCCGTCCAGGTCTGCAGCCCCTTTCGGACTTAAGTATTAACTTGGTAATCGTAAAAATTTAAAACATTTCAAACATGTTTATTTATCATAAATAATATTCAATACATATTAGTAGAAATACGGAGTGTTTAATAATACGGAAGCGAACTTAAAACATGTCTCATAACATTCATAATTAATTATTTAAACCACACATCCATCACGACCGTCTCGCCCCATCTACCTCTAGGAATAAGTCACTTCATTCTTTTTGTTTACCTGCATGTAGCAAATAAAACATATTACACGCTCAACGTTGAAGCTGAGTAAGCATATCTAATGTATCGAACATCTATATAAATTGAATCTCAATTCATAATCAAATCATTTGATATCATGCACATAATGCTCAGTTCAGATATTCAATAACCAATATCCAATATTCATCACTCAATATTCAACTTTCATATTCAACATTCAACAATATCCTTAAACTGTTTTAGTCTAAGGCCAATATCTTTAATGTTTACCAACCTTTAAATGAATTCTAGTTTAAGATATTTCTAACCAATTCTTAAACTATATTCTAGTTTAAGGTACTTCTATCCAATCCTCAATCTAGGCCTAGTTTAAGATACAATTTTCAAAAGGGTTTTCAAAATCTTAAACTTACCTTCGCTTAAGGTCAACCAGAAACCGAACAGCAGAATGCTCACTATCGGGTTGGGTGGTATCCCCAAACAAGTGATCCTCAAGTTTGGTTTGCGGATCTCATGTAACGCCCTGAAAACCGGCTTAGTAGTTAGCCACATTCTTAATAAAAATAAATATATTATTTATTGATTCCAATGAATTATTTGTAAAGTTGACCATTTTAATTAAAAATTAAGTTTTCGGGTAGATCTCGTAAAATTGTGACCAACGATATATATTTTGTTAAATTTGGACATTTATGTAAAGCGTGGTGAGTAAAATAAAAATTATAATTCGATAAGTAAATAAAAGGATTTTTATAATATAATAATAATAATAATAATAATAATAATAATAATAATAATAATAATAATAATAATAATAAATATTATACGTACATATGTTCCTAAATCCACTAGGATTGTAAATTTGTAATTGCCCAAATCCCTCACCACTATAATAATGCACCGTATTACTTCAATTCCTATGTACCAAAGATGGAGAATTCCTTATGGGTATGAGTTATTGCAACTCAGTATTAGCGCACGGTGGGACTTTCGCTGCTTTGCTAAAGAGAGACGGCCATTGGATATAGATGGGGAAGACATAAAATAAAGTAATAATCTTGTAGTAATTGTAGAATTGCCCCCTAATCTTATTTGGTTTGCAATTTAGCCTTCTTTGTCTTTAATTTGGTTTTAGATACAAGTTTACAAATCTAAGGATCAGTGATAACTATATGTTGAATTGAAATATGGAAACAGACCACCCAGTATATCTAGGAAGGTCTAAGTCGAAACGAACTCATAAGGATTAGGGTTTATGATTTAGGTCTGGCGAGCTTCACATAACTCACAGGTCTTGGGTTAAAAACGTACGTACGGGAGTCATTCGCCTACCTAGGGATTCCTTTGTAGGGGCTCCAACCTGCCCATTGAGGATTCTCTTTGGATTCCATCAAGCGTGGCCTCGGGGGATCCGTCCGAGTGTCCATGACTTAGTTAGTCAAAAGGAAATCTTAGCCTATAGGATTAAATGTAGAAGATCATCAAGAACTGGATATAAATAAATAAATAGTTGATCAGGATATTCGATAATGATATTTGTTGATTCTTCTGATATTGTGTGATTATATATTGATGGTGCTAGTCTACGAGTTAGTTCTAGTGTTACATACTTCCACTCTCCTTATATTTTTACAGGTAGAGATCAAGGATTGAATGAGGAGCAGCCTGGAGAACAGTGAGGCGTGACGCTAGAGAATGGCTCGATGCTGTTTTATTTAAATTAAATATAGTTTGTGGGATTTGTTTACTTAAATTACTAGAATGTTGAATGTTGTTTTAAAGGCTTCCGCAACGTTTGTTTTATTTCCTCCAATTAAACGATGAATTGTTTTTAAATAAATATGAACGTTTGTTTTATTTTTAAATGTTTTAAAATATTATGCATGTGAATACCAAATTAGTAGCAACCTGACTCGCTAACTCTTTGGTTCGAGTTACGCGGGTTTTGGTGTTACATTTTGGTATCGGAGCATGTGGTTTTAAAAACGGTTTTCGGAAGAAAAAAACAAAACAAAGCAAAATATGAATTTATTTTCAAAAAACATTGTTTATTAAAAAAAGAGAAGGAAGGGCATCAACAGCCTCGCGACGTCACTGCTCCAGGAGGTAACTCTGAGTTCTTATTATGTGCTTATGTGAAACTTGCTATCTTGATTGTTACTTGATTTTTTTGTTTCATGTGGTTTATGAAAAAAAATTCATGTGTTAAAAAAAAGACTCATCAAAAGGATATTAAAAAGAAATTAAGAAAAAAAATCTGGTTATGAAAAGGAAAAAAATGTAAATAATCTAGAAAGTGAATCATGACAAAAAAATAAGCCATAAATTTACAATTATTTATGACGACTAGTGTGATCATGTTACAAAAAAATCCACGTCACGTGCTGAACAAGTGCGTAGTCAACTAAAAAAAGTGTCTTGTTTTCTAACCAATCATTCTTGAGCTGGATTGCAAAAAAAAAAAAAGATTAGGTGAAAATTTGACTTTTCACAAAAAAATGACAAAAAAAAAACTATACAATAAAAAAATATAGTTTCCTAAATGAGCATATTGTATCAAGAATTACCTTTTATAAAAAGATGACAAATGACAAAGGAGATTCTAAAAGTTAATTTGTTAAATAGAATTCACCCTAAACAGGACTAAAAACATTGAGAAAAGTACTAAAATAGGACTTACATGTTTTTTTCCCGAAATAGGACTTTGCACTGTGGTAATGTGACTTTGTCATGTTGTAATGTAGCAGTGTACATGTGCAAATTACTATACTTTTTTGTAATGTATATGACCACGTATGATAATGTAAGTCCTATTTTAGGAATAAAAATATGGAAGTCCTATTTTGGTATATTTTCAATGTTTTAGTCCTACTTTGGTCTTTCTCCCTTTGTTAAACTATGTGGGCAGTTGTCCATAACGAATTTTAGAATCAAATCTGGTTTAGATTTGAACGTAAATATAGTAATAAGAGAAAAGTTAATTATGCAATAAATGTAGTTTAGTAAATGAATTGAAAAAAAGGGGTATCTAAAAATAGTTATACATTAAGATGATAAAGTATTTTATTTAATGGTTTCACTGATTACTGGAATGACAACAAAGTCTAGAAGGGGTTGCATACCTGGATGAATGAGAGTGTTTATTTCGTTGTCAGACAAAAAAAATGACAATTAGAATATTGTGAAAACAAGTAATGTGTTCATTCTAAAAAAATTAAGAATTAAAAAAAATATCATCAAGACTATCTTGTTATTTATTAAAAAATATAGCATTTTAACATTTAATGGTGCAAAGTAATTGCTTACCTTTTTATTTAAAAAAATGATGAGTTATACCCGTAAGGCTTATTTCTAATCTATTTTAGAGGTCTTCTAGATAGTATTAGAAACCAACATCAATATGGATATATCTTAGAGTTCTTCAAGATATCCTTAATAATCATCATTAATTTCAAAATGGGTTATATCCTAGAGTTCTTCTAGATATCCATAACATTACAAATCATTTATAATCATCAATGTATTCATTTTAGTCATAGTTCAATCATTAACAATAATCATTTTAATCAGTAGGTTCATCATTCATAATCATCCATAATAATCATTCATCATAATTCTCAAGCAACATAACATTCAACAGCAAATAGCGGCCTAGTTTCGAGTGTTAACACCCTAACTTACCGTCATGCATCAAACAAAGTTCTTGTATTTATCAAAACATCTTTTTTATTTCCACAATTCATATTCATATTGGTCATAATTGGTTGGTATCAAAAATAGGATTTAATAGTTCAGAAATGTGAGGAACACATCCAGTATGGATTGTTGCAGTCCACCTAGTGCTCCTCCTTCTTGTCCTCACTGTCATCGCCGACATCCTGGCGAGTGTTGGTACGCCACGAGAGCATGTCTAGGATGCGGATAGAAGGGTCACTTCAAGCAGAACTGCCCCACCAACCCGCTTACCTCAGCACCAAACACCTCAGTGACGTCTGTCAACCAAACGAACCAAGATAGAGGAAAACAGAAAGTGCGACCATCTACCAATCAAGGGTCAAGGGTAGCTTCTCAGCTTCTGCACGAACTTATGCCATGAGGTCACGAGAAGACGACCCAATCAATATCGAAGGCCCTATGCATTTTTATATTTTTAGGCTCTAAAGTTAAAATTTATGGAGTATATTTTGTACTTTCTATGAAAATGAAGAAGTATATTTTTATTCTTATTTCATTACATACATTATAACTTGAATTTATAGACTTAAAAAGTCCAATTTCCATCAAAAGTTTAAAGTAGCTCTATTATTATTGGTAAATATTTAAATTAAAATTGTTAGCTAAAAGACATGAAAGAAGAAAGAACCAATAGAATATAGTGAAATTTGTAATGAATAGGACTAAAACATAAGTCATTTCTCAATGTAGGACTTAAACTTTTTTATTCCCTAAATAGGACTTAATAATAACTAGTGAGAAAATAATGTCCAAGTGATGCTAGACATTTAGTTGAATAATGACTAATAGATAATGACCAATGGTCCTACATTGAAAAAATAAAAACATATGGTTCTATATTAAGAAAGTCATTATGTTTAAGTCCTATTTAGGTAAATTACCCTAGAATTAACTAGTTTGAATGGAATAATTCTGAAAAATAGCAAATACATGTAAAACGAAAAATAATAATAACTTATAGAAAATAAAAGTGAGGATAACTTGGTTACAAGGTTAATTTCAAATATCATTCTTCCTCTAAAAAACATAATCCATCCTTTCTGTAGAATTTTTCCAACACTTATTAATACGAAGATTAAGATTTTATGTGGTTAAAAAAATACCAACAACAGAATATTTCAATAAAAAGGCAACTTAAAACATTTTGTGGGAGTGAATATAAAAACAACTAACTATTTTAATACGCCTTACTTCATAATTTAATTTGTCCATTACTATTTACTTCAGAATATACTTGATTGAAATTATTTTTACATCAGTTTATTTGAAAACTATGTTAAATTAAAAATTAAAAGTTATTTACTTTAAAAATATATAAAAAATTCTACGAATCAAGATGTGATATGCCTATATTATTTTACTAAATTAATAAAAAATAAGAAAAAAATAAAATTCATCATGTGAATAATAAACATGCAATTTAAATTAAGGAGGAAGTATAATGAAAGCAAAATAAAATATGGGCCCCTTGTAATTGGGGCCCCTGTGCTATTGCACCTCAAGAACACCCTCATGGGCGGGTCTGCTAATTTTAATAAAAATAAGTAATAAGCACAAAAATTAAATTTCAATGCTGCCTTAGTATTGTACAAAATTTTGTTTGACATATTAAATGAATTGTGCCCCTATAAAATACTCCCTCCATCCTATATTAGATGTCACACTCCAAACAATGCATAAAATCTCATCATTTTAAAAATTATTTTAATTATAAATTAGTATAAAAACAAAAGGTATAAATTCTATCGTTTAAAAATACACAAAACTCTATAAAAAAGAGGTGACAAGAATATTTTATTTTATAAAATTATCAATGAAAATATACTAAAATTATAGAGAGGCAGTAATAGTGACACCGGTATCCATTTCAAGATGGAGGTGATACACTTTGAAAATAGTTGGTCTTATTGAATAATGAAAGAATTCTTCATATGTATAGGGATTACAAGAGAGAGTTCTAATCATAGTAGAAGAAGAGTTTTAATAACAATACAATTTGAAAATAATAAATAAGGAAGGAAGTTAAATATAATATTTATTTCATATTACTCTCTCCGTCCCAGTGTATTTGAGCTTGAATTAAATAAAAACTATAATGTATTTTAACATAGAAATGACTATTGGATTTATCGTATTGAGATCTTTCAAAATTGTATTTTATTATGCTAATATGCAATACAAATTGAGAGTAATTAGAGTTCAAAGTTTGTCCAGTTTAATTCAAAAAAAGTCAAACTGGACAAATACACTGGGACGAAGATAATATATAATATTCCTAATAGGAGGGAGTATAAAAAGAAAAGTGACACTTAAAAAAGATGAGTACTCCGTTGTAGATCAAATTTATACTTTCAACCAATTACAAAGACGTGGCGGGGAACAAGTTGTGACGCAACCCTGTTGTGAATAGCAAACCCGATCTTTCAAAAACAAAGTTATGGGCACTAGGGATTGATACATTACTATACACGACCCGGCCCGTTGGATCCTGTTAAAGAACTCCATGGTTTCTGGTACTAGGACACTATATATATGGAAAACAAATGGAATAAACACAGTTTTCTAAACAAGAATATTGTTTGTTAAAAGCACATTTAACTGCTCGTAAAACAAGACTACACAAGTGTTACATTAGGTGGGAAAACAGCCTAAAACAGAGGTCATTAGCGGCACAAAACTGAATGAAGGGAGAATTGCAACTTTATTATGTATCTCCAGCACTTTATTGTAGAACACTTCAAGATAATTAAAGATGTCCTAGCTAGCTAATAGCTATTAGAGCTTGGGTGCTTTAATGTAGCCCACATGTGTGGAGTTTTCAACCTTAGCCACTGTCAGAAGATCATAAGCTATGGAACACTTTGATGTCTCCTTGTTGTAAAAATAACCACTGCACTTGCAATCACTTGAGCATTTCTTCCCACAGTCCACCTCTTTCATTTTCACACTTTCATCATACTTACTTGAGGAATGATCAACCCCTTCCAATTTATAGTAATAGAACTTGCTCGAACCGCAAGCGGGCAGCGTCACTGGCTCGCATTTCTTGCTCCAACCCATCAGCCCGCTCGGCAACGGGCACGCGACGCATTGGCTGTCCTCACAAACTCCAAACTTGCCACATCTCTGTGGCAAGTCGCACTCGCTCCCCGGGAAACCATCCCTGGCGAAGTGAGCATAGATCTCGTCGAACGCCTTGTAGTCAACCTTGTTGTTGTAAGAGAACATCTTAAGGTTCCCGTCGATTCCAAGTCTTAGATACGAGTACGTCGCATTGAGCTTTGGCCTCGCCGAAACCGCCCAACCTCCATAAGACAGTTCCAAATTCACCTCACTAGCCGATTCGTCGTAGGCATCTAGGTTTCGCGTTAGCGTCGCGTTTCGCAGAGGCTCGCTTCGGCGTTCCTCCCACGAGTAGTACCGATACGGTTTAGGCGAATTGGGACTCTTATAGTACAAAGCCACTCCTCGGGGCTCCATGACGAAGCTATACGGACCATTTACGTTCTCCGTGACGGAGGCTCGGCTAACGAGCTTGGAAACGCCGCCAACGCGAAGAGACTGACCGACCAAGAGGGTATCGGTCGGGGAATCAAAGATTTGCCAGACGAAGTTGCCCCTGGAGTCATGAAGAACCATGTTACCATCGGGCAACAGCCGGAACCCGACAACGCCTTTGCTGGCGGTGTCGGTTTGCCAGACAACATCGCCGTCGGCCTCGGCTAAGACGAGGTTTCCGTCCGGTCCCAAGGCGAGGGTGGCGTTCTCGCGGACGGGTTTGCCGCGGTTGGCTTCCCAAACCCATCGCCTTGTGGACTCGGACCTCCGGGTGCCGAGGAGTAAAGCGAGGGTGTAGGCATTGGGGGTGGTGTTGTAGAACATGAGTTGGAATGGGGATGTGAAGATGTCCAGGGGACGGTAATCTGGGCCGTACTCGGTGCTGTAGAAACCGAATTCTCCTTCGTTAACATACTTGAATTGTGATTTTGGGGGAACGATAGAGTGGGCAATGAAGGATGAAGCTGATAGAATGATAAGTAGGCATAGTGGGGGGAATATGTTTTTTGATTGCAGGGAGTGGAGTTCCATTTTATCCGGGACTAGATACGAGGTTGTGAACTTGTAATGCAATGATTTCTTCTTTTTATTTAGAACAGAGGAGAAGGGGTCTTATATATATATATATATAGGGATATCCTACTATATATAAAAAGAAAATAAAATAGATTATGTTGTTTCCCTCCCAAAATGGACTGCTACTGTCCAAACACCTCCTGCCCAATAACATAGTAACACAACCTCATACAGCTGGATTGTATACATTCAATGTATTCAAGGCTCTGGTCCAATGCACTTCCCTATATAATAAGCTTTACATTATCATCTATGGTCTATCTCTATTCAACAAAGAAAAATGCTAGAATATATCATACAAGCAGTGTTGTTCATCAACCATTAAGTTCTGAATATACTACACCCTCTTCTTCCTTGCCATCTACCTCTGTTCAATTTCCTTTGCCCTTCAATAAGATCTATAGATTAGTGCAGAATTCAAATACCACTTCTTCAACCCTATAAATAAAAGATCAATCATTCAACATACATACAACTTCAGCCAAATTCAGGTTATACAAAAATTACATCATGTGTACTTTCCTTCCACATCTCCAATGCAAACAAACCAAGCGAAGAAGATGAAATTGATTAAAGTTGTATAGAGTTCACTTTGAAGCTAATATTTGAGATGCTTTGTTTGCAACTTTCATGTTAAGAACTGGAGTGCACTGGAATATTTTTTTCTTCTTTTTTTGGCAGAACCAAGAAGTGATTTGTATTCAGTGCATTCAATGCTTATAGTTAACTCTTAACATTCAGTGTATTCAAGGCTTTCTTCATATGCTCTTCCCTATATTTGGGTCACAAGCTATTCCCTATTTAATGGAAAGCATTTCCCAATTTCACATTATCTCCTCTACCTATATTCAACTAGAGAAAAATGCTTTCAAACTTTTATATGATAAAAAATAGTTTAAAAGCATCCACCAGCTCCCAAAAATGCCAAAACAGTTTTTTTATGTTATCATATAACTTTGTTAAAGTATTCTAATACACTTCATTATTACACTACAAGCAATGTATTAATTCTATATATTATTCAAAAGTTGGTTTGTAAATTCTTTTGTTGATAAATTTCTAAGCAGTAATTAAGTATTTTCTTCTACTTAATTGAAAGAATTAAGTTATTATTTTATACGGAGTATCGTTCAAAATATGCACACATACACATTGTATTTTCTGTCCTACCAAAATTATAGTGAATGAGCTGGTCGTCCCATATTTTTATGGTTCCTATTAAGTTTGAATATTTTTTTTATTTGCAAAAGTCTAACTAAATTTAGGTAGTTCCCATCTCCTCTTAAGTTAATAATAATAAAGTTAATATAAATTGATAATAATAATAATAATATAAGTTTGTAGAATATTAAAAAAATTGAATTTAATAGTACAAAGATAACATTTTTATATAGTACACAAATTAAATTTGAAAAAGTTTAAAGATGTCATTTTTAAACAGTAAGATTTATAATCAAAAGGCTATAATTAAAAATATGCTTTACTAAAACAATCATGGTTGGGTCTGTTTAGGGTTCAGCAGAGGGAAAAGCACTAAAACAAAATTCTTAAAAATTAATTAAATTTAATACCACGATTAAAAAGTAATTTTCGAACACAAACCGAAAAAATACAGAACAGAGAAATTAGTGCAGGCAATACGCTCCCTGATCCTATAGCCGATTAATCGCTTCAAATTCAAATTAAGAAAACCATTAAGAACAAAAAAAAACATCGCAAGCAGAATCATATCCCAGCAGCAAAGCAAAGATCCGGTATGAACGTACCAGTTTGTTGACCTCACACCGATGGCGCGTTTGAAGATGTTCCAGATCTTAATGGAAAATGGAAAAAAATATATTAAATCAAAACAAAACGTATAATCATCCAAACAATCCATTGACTAAAAATATCAATAGCACATAAGGCCATTTATGCACCGACAAGAAGAATCGGCGTATAAGGAAATCGAAGACAAAGAGATGGAGACGCAGAGATAGAAGAATATGAGAGAAAGAGATGAAGACGTAGGCAAGAAATTAGATGGTCGAAGTGGCGGAAATAAGGTATTAGGTTTTGGAGATTTTTTATATTTACAAGTATGGGCCGGAATAAAACTTTGGGCCTGAAAAAAAATTGAGCATGCAAATTTATACTCCGTATTTATTATCTCCATTCATTGAGTTTTTATCCAAATTTCACTTTTTTAGCCAACTAATTTTTATCTTTGACTTATAATAATTAAATAAAATATATATTGTATATTAAGTATATAACATATTTTCTCCGTCCCCAATTTGATTACAAATTGTGGGTTACGGAGTAAAATTTCCTATTTTTTGAAAACATTTTTACCAATTTTGTTATTATTAAAAGAATAAAAAAAACTTAAAACCGGATTAATTATTTCATCAACATTTTTCTTAGTTATAACAAATAGGGCATTATTGATGGTATAAATTAGTAGCGTAAATCAGTTTTATCTAAACACATCATTGTTAATGACAATTTCACACACAATTAATTACATATTTATCTCATTAATAAGTAAATTATAAAAAAATTGTATAGTAATGTATTTTTCCAATTCAATTCTAAAAACATTCTAATTTTATGTGGTTCTTAATAATTGAGATTTATTTCTCATGCAGTCATTCATATATAATATTATGCAAATGGTGATCAATTAAAAGATATTATGACATTTCTATCGTCTAAATTTAAATTATATTCTCAAAATGATCATTTCTATATAATTAAAAATAAAATTTAAACAATACATTAAATATACATAATTCAAAAATAATTAAAAGCCTATAATTTAGATGAAGCTTAATTGAGGAGAGAGAAAAGTATGCATATACAATTTTAGATTAAGCAATGCATTATTTAAAAGTATGCATTATAAAAAGAAAAGTATGCATTTAAGATCCCTTTCTTTTCTGAACTACATTATTTACAAATACTACGTATTGAATAAATCTCAATTATAAAAGATCACGTAAGTAATTAAAAATTATATATTACTAATTTAGAAAAACATGTTATTAGTGAAAACTCTTTTGGAAATCCATTCTTAAGTGTACCATTTCTACGTCCTGAAATCAAACATTATACAAATTAAATAACTAAATACTTTGCAAGTGCTTTGTATGAAACATAAAATTAATCAAATGTTTTAGATATTTCGCAGTAAAAGAATTCTCCACCTTAAAAAGATATAGTAAAAGAAAAGTAAAATAGTAATTTCATTATTTTCTAATTTTATCGAAAAGTGGAATTTTTTACGCCCTTCAATCTTCGTAGTTGTTAGAGAGTCGGAAGTCACCAAACAATTTGTTGTTGTTGGATGATCATGGATGTTCACTTTACTCTTATATTTGAAGTATGTTGCAATGGTCAATTTTTTTTTTTTGAAAAAAACATGTCATTTGTAATATATTAATAATAATACGAGTATTTTAGTATCATTTAATTCATTTTCTGCTTATCAATAATATATTATGTAGGAATATTATCTTTGTTTTGGAATTTCTTAAGGTATATAGAAGGAAATTATTTTCCTTATGATTTAAACTCTTACTTAAATTTTAATTTTTTATGAGAAATATAATAATAAAATGCTCCCCGTGCATCGCACGGGTAAGATGCTAGTTCTTATTATGGATAAACAAAGTTAGGAGTACATACATACGGAGTATATGGCAACTGGTCAACGAAGAACACACTACGGCCAGCAGTATAATGAAGGACGCACAAGTGGGCGGCCGGCAAACAGGAAAATTTGAAACACCCCATTAATTGCAATCCATCGAGGCATTGGCCCGACCGCTTTCTTTCGTCCACCGACCACCGTTCACCAATAAGGCTCTATTCTGTTCAACTTATTTTTTTCTTATCTCATCTGATTTAATAAGTTCTGATCTGATCTGATTGGATCTGATCTGATCTGATTTGATTGAATCTGATCTGATCTGATTGAATCTGAATTGATCTGATTGAATCTGATCTGATCTGATCGGATCTGATTAATTATGATTTGATTTAAAATTGAAATCAATAATTTGATTTGACTTTATAATAACGTTTGAAAATTGTAATGATACTTCATATTATAATATAATCAATATTTTTTATTTTATGATTATTTTTTAATAAAATAAAATTAGTTAATTCATATATTAGAATATTCATATTATAATATAATCAATATTTTTTATTTTATGATTATTTTTTAATAAAATAAAATTAGTTAATTCATATATTAGAATAATCATTCATATTATAATGTAATAATATTTTTTATTTTATGATTATTTTTTTGTGAAATTAGAATATTAATTTGATATTTTAATAATTACTTCATATATACATTAGAATAAATATTTAATTTATATATACATTAAAAAGTAACTAAATTTAGATAATCAATATATAGAAGAGATAGTATTTTTATTAAAATATTTCATCCTTATAAAAGATCAAAACTTTAGAAACTCAAATTACAAGTACCAATAAAAATGTATTTTAAAAGTAGAATTAGATTGACATTGTCAATGCATTTTAAAAATAATTTTTCTGATGTTTAATAATTAAGGATTACTTTCTCATTTTTCTATTTAACTTATTTCTAAAGTTTGATCATTTTCTTTTTTAAGAATAATAATAATAATAATAATAATAATAATAATAATAATAATAATAATAATAATAATAATAATAATAATTCTTGATGGGATCTGATCTGATTTGATCTGGTCTGGTCTGATCTGATTGGATCTGATCTGATCTGATTTGATCTGATCTGATCTATTCTAGTCTGATATGATTTTAATAAGAATAAGAAAAAATAAGAAAAAATAAGTTGAACGGAACGGGGCCTAAGGGGTTACTATTGACTTATTTTCTATATATGAAAAATGGAATAAAATTTAAAAATAAAAATTACATATTAAAAAACTATACTATATTATTTTCTCAAGTGAGTGATGAAAATTGACCAACAAAGTAAATAAAGTTTGACCCTGTGAATAGTGAACATAAAGTTTATTTCTGGACGGAGAAGTAGTAAATCGTAAATTTTTTAAGTTTGTTTGGTGCACGGAATTGAGAGAATTGAAAATGAATTGAAAGTTGAAATTCTATATAATTGAAAAATTCCAATTCATTTTTGTCACTATCAATTTCAAATCCACATATTTTTGTGCTACCAAACAGTAAAATTGAAATTGTTGTCTCTAATTCCAATTCCATAATTTGAATTATTTGTACCAAACGGAGCCTTAGTCATACATTCATTAAATACTCATTTTACAATTTTTTTGTTATTTATTTAAAAGATTTGCATTAAAAATGTATGTTTGTACATTTAAGAATGAAAAAAAATATACACCATTATTAGTGAAATTTGTATTAAATAGTAAGAAAAATTATCCAAAATAATCTCAACTTTACCCGGTCTTTCAAAAATAGTCCAACATTTTACTGTGATGCATAAGAATCTCAACTTTACTGAAATTTGTGAATTTTGGGTCGCCGTTAAGTTACTAACGGCAAGTTAATGGAAACACCTGTTTTGCGCAACAAAATGAATGTTGAGATTATTTTCGATGATTATTTTTTATTTTTTTAAATTTTAATTTAAATTTTTAAAATTACTTTCTACCACCATCATTTCTAGTTTTTTAAAGATTAGTCTAGCTTTGGAAAAAAATGAAAATAGATATAAAAAATAATGAAAAATGAGAAAAAATAACTAAAATCATACAAAATTAATGAACACAAAAGTAATCAATAGAAATTAATTGGAAACATATAAGAAATAAAATAAAAATATACGGTGTGGGGAGTTTTAAGATTTTACACACTCTAGAGAGCATTAATGTAACACTTCTTCTTATTTTTAGAAAAAATTATCTAGAAGAATCTTAACTTTACTCATTTTTTCAAAAAATAAGTAGTACATTAATACTTTGCATAGTGCCATGCATTAAATATTATAGCACTCAACTCGTTGTATTTTTATTTTGTTTCGTATCAATTTCAGTTTAGTTTTTATTGATTACCTTATTTATTTCATTAATTTTGTATGATTTTAGTTATTTTTCTCACTTTTGATATTTTTATATTTATTTTTTATTTTTATAAGATAAGGCTAATCTTTAAAAAAGGAAAAAGAAATTAAAGTAGAAAGTTATATTAAAAACTTACATAAAAAATTTAAACAAAAAATTTAAAACAAAAATTAATCAAAAATAATTCCAACTTTCATATTTTTGCAAAAAATAGGTCGTTCTGTTAACTCTCCGTTAACAGTTTAACGACGGCGCAAAACTCGCAAATTTTAGTAAAGTTGAGATTATTATGTATCACAGTGAAAGGTGACATTATTTTTGAAAGATAGAGTAAATGTGAGATTATTTTGAATAATTTTTCCAAAATAGTACTAAAACATATGTATTTTCTCAATGTAGAATCTAAACTTTTTATTTTCTAAATAGCACTTGTACAGTATCCTGTGACCGAACAATTTCCTACGCCAGTGGATATTTACTTTGAACAATATGGTGGTGGACATTTACTTGAACAATGTCCGGTGGATATTGAAACTATATGGGTCCGTTTGGTACACAGAATTGATGGAATTGGAATTGAATTGAGAGTTGAAATTCTATGAAATTTATTTGGATGGAATTGAATTCGCCAATTCCAATTCATTTTTTGTACTACATATTCAAAATCCACATATTTTTGTGCTACCAAACAACAGAATTAGAATAACTATTCTTAATTTTAATTTCATTATTTGATTTTCGTGCATCAAACAGGACTATATGCAAATTCTCCTTTTTATTATGACATGACAAATTTTCATTGTTTACTCCTACTTGATCCCCTGACCCGTCGGTTTTTTTTTTCTTTTTTTACATTAGTGGAGAATTGGTCCGCCATTTTTTTCTCTTTTTTAAACTTTTGAATAGCTGGAAATTTTTAAAATAGCAACATGTCCATCAGCTCGTTTTTATATTTAACGTTTTTCTTTTTTAGATTAGATAATGGTGTGCTGGTTTGCCGCCTTGCCGGTATTCAGTCTTTTCCCTATTTTTTACACTTTAGAAGCGAGAGAGATAAGACGGCAATCAAGTTTTGATACACCCTCCGTCCGGAAATGTTTTTCAATTTGACTTTTTACGGTTTCCAAATTTGCACTTTGACTATTAATATTTTTATTTGTACATGAATATATTTTATAAAAATTTGATATTTGAAACAAAATGAATATATTCATATTAAAGGTATATCGTAATACATTGTATTTTTTCTACATGTCATAGTCAAAGTTTATAAACTTTGACCAAGAAAAGTCAAATGAGAAGAATATTTCCGGACGGAGGGACTATCAATTTTTTCCTTTTTAAACAATTCGAAGAGCATAGACAACATTGTTAGTTTTCATATTGATATAGTTTTGTTTTAAAAAATTAATGTGTAGAATTTACGGAATGAATTGTTTGGTTTTCCATTGATATGTCAACCGTATGTATAGTACATCAAGTTACCAAACCATACAAGTACAAGAAAATAAACTCCTACATGGAAACTATGTACAATAATACAATTGATGGATTAGGGATTTTTCCTGATCCAATATTATTTGAACAGTACAAGAAAGTCCAATTTTATCTGGCCCAAGATATAAATCGGATAAATTATTCAAGACAGAACCAGAGATATATGGACAGAAGAATATATTTAAAGTGATGTGGAGACATTTGGCGGGACCCGTGGAACACTATCACATGGAAACCACATGCCGCACATGGGCTTCACATGGACAATGTCCCTTCTTGTCTCCATCAATTATTTCATTCTTCCCTTTAAATGCAGGCTACGAATGAGGGAGGAGGGAGGCCAATTTCCTACTAGTTCTACTATTATTCTTCATTCTTCTCCTTCTCTTCGCTTGGAGCTCCATTAATGGCTCCAAGCTCCTACAGTGATGTATATGTAAATTCCCCCGAGATTAATAAAAGTTCCTCCCCCTTTGGCATGACACCGCCTAAAAAGGCCTGTGGTTTTCTTCCGATTTGGGTTTCCACATATAAATACTTTCTCTCCGCTTTATTTATTTATTTAATTTCCGGATTTCGCTATTCGGTGCGGTGCCAACCCGGTATCGATTTCATCGGGTCGACGCCCCAAAAAAAACGGTTTCTGTAAGTTCGTGGGGGGTGCAGCGGATAACAGCAAACACAAGCTATGCAAACAAAACAATCAACTATGTTGTAGAGAAGACGCTGCAACACTGTCCAGTAACAGATGACGGACAGTGTGCTATAACACTTCTCTGTCACAAGCACACACGCAAAATATGAAGTAAAAACAGCAAGCAAGACACCAGAATTGTTCACGCAGTTCGGAGCAAATTCTCCTACGTCTGCAAGGCCCACGTCCGTGTAATAGCCCTTCCACTAAATCACCGTAAGAATTACACAATCAATCACAACAGAACCTTCTAATGTATTGATTTGTCTACTTACGAATGACTTGACGACAAACTCGGTTTGCGTCTATCTCCACGGCTTGTTACACCTTCTCAAAGATCTTCTTCAAGGACGTAGATTCCAATCGACCTTCAAATAAAGATTCTTCTTGATCTACAAAAAATATGCAGGATGTTCAGAAGCTCATAACTCGAGATTGAACCGTTGAAATTTGATCTCCACCGTTCAGATTGAAGCTCCACGAGTCCTTAGACTCCTCCTAAAATTTCAGCACGATCAGACAAGATTTGGTACTCCAACCAACAAGAAAACCAGGGTTGCGTTTTCTGCAAAAAAATCAGTAACAATGTGTAGATTGTAACTTTGATAACAGAAGATCCGTAACTCCGATTAACGTGAAATTTTAACAAGTTGAAGCTCTATGTGTTGAGAACACCCTCTGAAAATTTCAGCAAAATCCAACGGTCGGATCTCCGGCAATGATCAAATCTGTGCGGGCTGTCCAGAGAATTTACAGTCTCAAAATCTGCACCTTGTGTTTTTCTTTTGATCGAATTTGCTCCTGGTTTTTCGTAGTTTTGCACACTCAAAACTCTAAGGGAGGGTGAAGATATTAATAGAATCAAATAGCCATGTTAGAGTGTGCTTAGGATTCTCAACCATGGTCTCCTCCTTATGAATTGTAAACCAAGTAGGATTAGAATCCAAGTAGGACTAGAATTCTCTCTTCAAGCTCTTTTCTCTTCTTCTTCCTTCACATGCGAGGACTCTAAGTCTAAATAAAATATCTAAAATAATTCTAGATAAATCTATTCGTTTGTCAAAAAATAATGCCAACACAATATGGAACTAACAGTTTCCATCACTGGCGCCATCCGTGGGACCCGTCACAAAAAGCTTTTGTGCTCCGAGTCCGTAATGGAGAAAAAAAAGTGGGTTGAGAAAGTAAAAAAAGACAAAACAAAAAAGAGGGAGAGAGAGAGGTTGAAGGGAAAAGGGCAGAAGAGAAAAAACAAACTCCCTACTCTTCTGCATCATGTTGATTGACCGCCCAGATCTGGAGAAGCCATTTTGAGACATTGGACAACGGCGGGTCCTTTTCGGCGAGCCTTCCAGTGTGGCTCACTTCCGGAGAGAAGTGGGGAGCTCCTTCTGGCCTTGGGCGACCATGGAGAGCAGCCACCAGCCCTCGGCAGAGCCACCTTCTCGACGGACGGCAACGGCGGGCCTCCGCCGAGCTCCACTTCTTCCGGCAAGACACGGACATCTGCGGTGGCCATCCGACGAGCTCCCACTTATTCAGGCGAGCCACGGACAGCAGCGGCGGCCCTCCGACGAGCTCCCACTTCCTCTGGCGGTCCTCTCTATCGGTCCGGTCATCCCCGACAAACCTCTCCGGCGAGCCACTCTTTCCGTCGGTCCACAACCAGGTCCAACGAGCCTCCTCCTTCCTCCGGCAAACCATGAAGAACAGCGGGATCTTCTCGGTGGATGGCGAGCTAGAGTCCGGACCACCAGCGAGTTAGTGTGAAGAACAATGGGGATCTTCCCGGCGAGCACGCGGTAGGGCTGCCGGCAATACCCTCCACCAGGGTCGGTGAGTATCCTCCCAGACTGGCGAGCCCTCTAGCGTGCTTCATCTCTGGCGGTATCTAACGGCGAGCCATACCACTAGCAATTGTCCACTCCGGCGAACCTTGGCTTGTAAGAAGCAAGCTCCCACTTCCTCCGGCGAGCCACGGATAGCAGCGGCAGCCTTACGACGAGCTCCCACTTTTTCCGGCGAGCCGCGGATGGCAGCGGCCGCGATTGCTCTTGTTCGTCCATCAAGCTCCCTTTGCTCCGGCGAGCCTCATCAACAACAAGCGGGTCTTCATCTTCGACGAGATCTAGTCATCTAGCGAGCTCCGATTTCCTCCGCCGAACCATGGACAGAAGTGGCGGGCCCCTCTCTGCGGTCCTCTCCGGCGGTCCTTTCCGCAGGTCCTCTCCAGCGGTCCTCTCCGGCGGTCCTTTCCGCGGTCCTCTCCGGCGGTCCTCTCCGCGGTCCTCTCCGGCGGTCCTTTCCGCGGTCCTCTCCGGCAGTCCTCTCCGCGGTCCTCTCTAGTGGTCCTCTCCGCGGTCCTCTCCGGCGGTCCTCTCCGCA
Source organism: Cuscuta campestris (assembly GCA_900332095.2). Classification (NCBI taxonomy): domain Eukaryota; kingdom Viridiplantae; phylum Streptophyta; class Magnoliopsida; order Solanales; family Convolvulaceae; genus Cuscuta; species Cuscuta campestris. The sequence continues at coordinate 697,226 of OOIL02006840.1, read as the reverse complement.
GTCCTCTTCGGCGGTCCTCTCCGGCAGTCCTCTCCGCGGTCCTTTCCGACGGTCCTCTCCGTGGTCCTCTCCATCAGTCCTTTACGCGGTCCTCTTTAGCAAGCCATGGATGGATTTATCCTCAAGAGGACCGGTCCAGCTTTAGAGGTCCCAAAAGTGGACCGCTCTATCTTCATAGGTCCTTTACATGGACAGATTTGGCCTCCAGTGGACCGCTCCAACTTCATGAGTCCCTCAGATGGACGGATTTGGCCTTCAGTGGACGGCTCCATCTTCATGGGTCCTTCACATGGACAGATTTGGCCTCCAGTGGACCGCTCCATCTTCATAGGTCCTTCACATGAACGGATTTGGCCTCCAGTGGACTGCTCCATCTTCATAGGTCCTTCACATGGACGGATTTAGCCTCCAGTGGACCGCTCCATCTTCATAGGTCCTTCACATGGACAGATTTGGCCTCTAGTGGACCGCTCTATCTTCATGGGTCCCTCAAATGGACGGATTTTGCCTCAAGTGGACCGTTCCATCCTCATGGCCCCTTCACATGGACGGATTTGGCCTCCAGTGGACCGCTCCAACTTCATGGGTCCCTCAAATGGACGGATCAAGCCTCAGGTGATCCGTTCCGAGTTGTATAAGTTGATAAAAGTAATAATGTAAAAGAATAGAAGGCAGAAGTCAGTAATTAGATCAAGTTAGGTGATCGGATTACTGGAGAATATAAAGCAGAGGTCAGTAATTAGATCGAGTTAAGTGATCGAATTACTGGAGATAGTCATAGACTCCCGTACCGAGGTTGAGGAAAGATAGGATAAGGAAAAGGATTGGGGCTTAAGGATGGGCTGAAGCCCAGCCCATTAAGAACAAGCTACCCAAAAGGAAAGAATCCTATAAAGAGATTAGAGTAGGCCCCCCCTCAATTGGAGGGACAGGGACGAAGAGAAAGGTGGACGGAGATTGTCTATAATTCAATAAGAGCGGAGCGCCCAACCACCGTCAGATAGATATCAGGTGAGGGTTTAGAGGCTCCCAAAGAATATTGAAGAAAGAGCCCCGAGAAAAGCCCTCTTCCCAGAGGCAACGAATCCTCGAGAAAAGTCCTCTTCCAAGGGGTACCGAGCTCCGAGAAAAGTCCTCTTCCCCGAGGCACCAAATCATCTTCCGAAGAGGCACAAGGTCCCAAGAAAGTCCTCTTCTAAAGAGGCACAAAGTCCCGAGAAAGTCCTCTTCCTAAGAGGCACAAAGTCCCGAGAGAGTCCTCTTCCAAAGAGGCACAAAGTCCCGAGAAAGTCCTCTTGCAAAGAGGCACAAAGTCCCGAGAAGGTCCTCTTCTAAAGAGGCACAAAGTCCCGAGAAAGTCCTCTTCCAAAGAGGCACAAAGTCCCGAGAAAGTCCTCTTCCAAAGAGGCACAAAGTCCCGAGAAAGTTCTCTTTCGAGAGACAATAAGTTAAGTCCTTACCCACGAGGTAACGAGACCCTCCAAAAAAAGGTCCTCTTCCCAAGGTTCCAAGAAAAGTTTTATCCCATGAGGCAACCCACTGAGTCATAGTTTTGAATCTATCTCGTTCCCCGAGACAGACTCAAAACTAGGGGGGCATGTGATGGATTAGGGATTTTTCCTGATCCAATATTATTTGAACAGTACAAGAAAACCCAATTTTATCTGGCCCAAGATATAAATCGGATAAATTATTCAAGACAGAACCAGAGATATATGGACAGAAGAATATATTTGAATTGATGTGGAGACATTTGGCGGGACCCGTGGAACACTATCACATGGAAACCACATGCCGCACATGGGTTCACATGGACAATGTCCCCTCTTGTCTCCATCAATTATTTCCTTCTCCCCTTTAAATGCAGGCTACGAAGGAGGGAGGAGGGAGGCCAATTTCCTACTAGTTCTACTATTATTCTTCATTCTTCTCCTTCTCTTAGCTTGGAGCTCCATTAATGGCTCCAAGCTCCTACAGTGATGTATATGTAAATTCCCCCGAGATTAATAAAAGTTCCTCCCCCTTTGGCATGGCACCGCCTAAAAAGGCCCGTGGTTTTCTCCCGATTTGGGTTTTCACGTATAAATACTTTCTCTCCGCTTTATTTATTTATTTAATTTCCGGATTTCGCTATTCGGTGCGGTGCTGACCCGGTACCGATTTCATCAGGTCGACGCCCCGAAAAAGCGGTTTCCATCAACAATATTCCATAACATTCTCCAATACTCCCCCTCAAGTTGAAATATGAAGATAAAAATATCCAATTTGGACAATAAACAATGAAATAGCGGAGCAGAGAGAGTCTTGGTGAAGATATCTGCAATGTGTAGACGTGTAGGCTGTAACAACATGTTGTCGCTGAATATGCTTTGAATGTCCATGAAATACTCGATTAGCAGCAATGAATAGAGCAGACTTATTGTCGCGGTAAAATTTAGGAGTAGTAAATAAGCCGGCCATAGGAGACA
>OOIL02006840.1:660443-692147 GCA_900332095.2 Cuscuta campestris | reverse complement strand
ATACATATATATATATATATATATATATATATATTTCCATCATCTCCGATGGAGCCAAAATTTCACCTGTTTTTGGCTTTGGGGTGTGATGGAATAAATCAAAATGGATATCTAAACTATTTGCGCTTCTTTAATTAATGAAGTAGCAGTTAGTCAAGCAATGCAACTTTCGACGTTGAGCCGGGGGTCTCTTTGGAAACAGCCTCTCTACTTTCGAGTAGGGGCAAGGTCTGCGTACACACACCCTCCTCAGACCCTACTCTTGTGGGATTTAACTGGGTTGTTGTTGTTTGTATATATATATATATATATATATATATATATATATGTTAAACATATGTTTAACATACACACACACACACACACACACTTTAAAAGGGAAAAAAAACCAAAAAGTTGATGGATTGATATGAATTTATGATATATGAATTTATTTGCTTGCTTTTCCATATTTGATTTTACCAAGTAGTAGAATTTATGAATTTGGATTTTATTTCAGAATTAATTTAATAGCTATGAGTCCTAAATATCTATCCGGTAGTCAAAAACGTAAGAAGAGAAAACGAGATGAAATCTTAGAGAGTATAGACTGCGAAGATGTGATCAACCAATTTGCTCTTAAGAATGCGAGGAGAACTTCTCAAATCCTCAGCTAGCTTTTTCGGCATATAATTATAATACTATGAAATTTATTTATTTTCTTCTAATAATATTGCGTTAATTATCATTAAAATAAAATTAGTTTACATAGGTTAATTTGTTAGACTATTAGAGATAAGATTTTTTGGGGCCTTTTTTTTCTGTTTCAGCCCGAGCCGTTGAATTCTCAGGACCGACCCTGATTCCAAAATGTATGTTGATAGCTCTGTTGTCACGGCGTTGCCTAGTCGGAGTAGTCACCGACCGGCTTGGCGTCCAGGAGGGTGATGAGTCTCCCATGAACATTCGCCTTGCCTAATGGCATCAACTTGGTGTTACTAGGCATCCATTTTAGACGCCATAGATCCTTGACTTTTTGCCAAGTTTATTACTTCTTGGTCAATTTGTTTATGTTAAAGGGCGATTAACCTTAACTGAAGACTGAGTAGCGTGAGCAACTAACTCACTAACCCGTAATCGAAGAAGTGTCGGCGGCGTGATACATTCCCAATCGACCAAGGCTTGTAAGGCTCCAGGGAGTAAGCTGATTGTTTATTTTTTCTATTTTTCCCTTTTTTTAGTAATTTGATGCCTATTAAGGATTTTTATTTCTCTATTTTTTTTCTCCCCAAAAATATGTGACTTTGTCCATTCTTTAACTGCAAATTCTTTTTTGTCATCAGTTTTATGTTCGTTTGTAGACCTTTGTACATAAAATGATTTTATGTATTGAGTCTTAGTAAAAGTAATGAAATCCAAACATGAGTCCGTAGAAAATATGTGGTCCACAACTCCACATTTTACATATCGACTAGCAAACACCTAGTCGAATAGGCATCCTGGCGCTCCACTAGCCGGCGCCGCGCCTCACTTCGGCACCGTGATAACTATGGTTATTAGATGAATCAGAAGGTGTTGGATGATCAATCTAAGAATCTTCTAATCATTTTTGGGCACTTGGGCTTGATAAAGTAGAACCGGTCCACTCCAGTCGTCAAGAACTAGGTGACCCACTTCAGTCTTGGTGTATGGGTTAGACCAAAAATGACTTGGAATGGTTGTGCAAAAAGACATTAGATTGTGATTGTTGGTGCTTAATAAGCGTGTGATGCATGATAGAAAAGAATGTAAAAAGATGATTTGAAGGGATGATTAGGTTGATATAGCCGTTCTCACTTCTCAATGAATTAGGATAAATGCTTTGATGTTGTTGTACTCAGGCTTGAGCTCTTAAGTCCCCCGGCTTGGCCTTAGATATGCTCCAATTTATTCACATATTTTTGTGTTTCTATCTCACTTGAATAATTTTGTTTTAGCTTCCAGCTCGGTTGCCTCTTAAACCGTTTATACATGACTTCTTCCATTCACCACTGTCACAATCTCATATGCTTTCTGTTACTCGTATAATGCCAACAACCTCATTTTTAAAAGAGTCTTGGATTTCCCTGCAAGTTAGCATAAACAGTGTTTGCCAAAATTCTGCAAAGAATTAATGCCATCTTTAAATTAAACTTTGTTTTCATTGCAATACTTGTGAAGCATTTTTACATATATACTTGCTTCTTCTGCTTATACGGAGCCACATATATTGTCATATTGTCATAAATAGCTTCTGGATTTGTTTTCTCAAACATAAAAGGGCTGTTGATAGCTTGACCTTCTTATAAATTGGGATGCCCCGTAACTATGGCCCATACTTTGCCTAAATTCTAGAACATTCAATCATGTAATATGATTCTCATCAAGACACCAATTCTCATACTTCAATATTAATGTAAACTTGTTTAGTAACTGTATATCCTAATAGGATTTTAGTGGCTATGTGTGAGTGATGTAGGCATTTATTTCAGTCTGCGCACTATTTTCACTGTTTTGCCATGAATCGTATAGGAAACAGCTTCTCTACTCTTGAAGTAGAGCCATAGTGATAGTAATATCTCCATACATCCTACCCTCCAAACCCAATTCTTGTGTGAGATATACTGTGTATGTTAGGTTAGGTTTGGTGTAACTGATTGTCACATGGTATTGCAGCATTAATCTGAAACTCTGACAGATTATGTTGCTTTGGGGTTTTTCGTCTGCAGTGGGCTTGAGTACAAACAAGTAGGGGAGTACAAATAGAGTAGTAATCCATGAAAGGGGGAAGAAAGAATTTAAAGAGAGCCATAAATAATAAAACCACGGCACTTCAACAGGGCCAAATGATTATGCAAGTGGTTGACCTCCGTGGCTCCAATCAAATAGAGGTTACTCCATGTCTCTCTCTCTCTCTCCAAACACAATATCTTTATATATGTATAATTTATATAGTGCTTGGTTCGAAATTGAATAGTTTGTATTTTAAAGGTAATGGATGCAAAGGGTGAAAAGTTTTTAGCAATATTCCCAGCCAAGTTTCAAAAGAGCATGTGGATTAAAAGAGGTTTGATTTGTTAAAATAATATCTTCCTACATATTCGTTATTTATTACGGTTTATTCTATTGAAAAAGGGAGGAGATTATGAAATCTTTATCTTGTGGGTTCTTGTTCGTTTATGCGAATGACTAGGGAACTTTGTTGTGGTTGACGAGAGCGCAAAGGAGGAGGCAATTGAATCAGGGATGAAAGTGGGTTGCACTGTCACACAAGTTCTCTTTTATGATCAAGTTCGCGAGTATCAAAAGTCCCCAAATTGGTGAGTGCTTGACCCCCCCCCAATCTCTCTCCCCCTCTTTCTTTGGTGGAGAGAGATGTGAAGATTGAGATTATATTTTTTTACGGAAAATGCATTTGTAGTAGAGATTAAGATTGGGTTTTCTTTGGAAGCCACGAGAGACAATATAAGCTTTTGGTTTCTCGTATTTATTGCCATCTTACAACGCAGGCCAGATGTCTTCAAATCTGCAGCAATAGAAAGTTCATCGCAAAATTTGGAAAGGCACGCGTCTCAGACATCATGCGGTGATGACGAGGAAGATGAAGAGGATGACGGGCTTCCTCCATTAGAAGCCAATACCAACAGATTAAAGCCTTTCCAATTGGAGTCGGATACAGAGCAAGATTCGGACTCTGATTCCTGATTTGCAGTCAGATTCGCCCCGCAAATGGGGGAGCTACAGGTTAATCCGAAGTAAACTGCCAACTTTTTTGAACTTCATTTGTTGAGATTTTGTAACCTGAAGCTCTTTTCTTGGAAGACCGTAATCCAATATGGCTTTTCGAACATTTTTTTCCACTAAGGATATGGGCTTAACTACACAGTTGCTATGTCGCTAACACAATGAAATGAAAAAGATTGAAACGAGTTTACAACTTGAAAAATTCTTAAAAACAAAGAAACCAAGAGGACCACAAATTCCTCGCATTGCCAATTGACAACAATTTTAGTATGATTCTTGCTAATCTGCAAAATGGAAAAGAGGTGGGTCGGGGGGGGGGGGGGGNNNNGATACAGGCGGGATGTTGAGAGGTAAAAACCATTTTCACACGTAATGGAATATCGTAATATAAGTGCCCAATGTCGTAATACAGAGTATGGGGAGAGTATGACATTAGGGTCACTTTGATGAATTTTGGAGATATGGTAATATATGAGTTTTGAAATTTAGGAAAAATGAAATCAAATTGGAAATCTGAAAAGAAATTATTTGGAAAAAATAGAAATACAATCACACACGATTACAAGTCTTATGCTAACAAAAAAAAACACTTGTGATAATAAGTAAAAGAAAATGTAATGATTAAAAATTGTGCGGCTATTCCAAGTTAATAGGGGGGCGTGAATTCCCAGTCAGATATGGAGACACGAAATTCGAAAGCCGCAAAACAAAGAGGATTTAGAGCTGCGATTCAATACCAGATATTCCATTTCTCCTCATATCAATTCTGGATCTCTTTTTACATTCACCAAACATCTTTTTTCTAAATTTGATATCTCTGATATTCAAACCCATATATGATTTGTTCACCAAACATACCCTTAAGGGCTAAGGCATATGCAATGGGAGGAGGAAATAAAAATTACATATCAAAATACCTCATCAAAAGATCTACAAAACTAATAGTGGCAACAATATTTTATTTTATCAAATTGCTAACGAAAATAGAGAAAGAAAGTGAATGAAGTTTGACCATGCGAATAGTGAACAGACATTATAATTTGGGACGGAGGAAGTATTTTTTTAATACTATACCAATTTATAAATAAAATAAATAGAAGTCACGGGGTTTGGCACGATGTTCGAATAGTGTACTTCTATTAAGACGGCGGAGCATAAGTTTTAAGATAAAAATGATAAATATTGTAAAATGATTGGAGGAACTGGGCAGGAGTATGATAACATTGCAGGTATTTTAAACTGGTGTAGAAAAAGAAGAGAATGATGTCGTCAAGTGACAAAACCTGTTTTCCAACTTCTCTTTCTCTCACCCATTCTTTTCTTCATTCATCCCATGGTTTTTCTTTCACCCCACATCTCCACATGTGGAATTGCATTTTTCTCACCCATTGAAATTGCATTTTTTCCAAGATGACATTATAGGTCAAAAATATTAATCTTTGACCTATAAAATTAGGAAAAAAACAATTAGAATATTACGGATTAATTGATATTATATGCTAAAGTTTAACCCTAGTTGACTTCAAAAAGGAAACATTTGGCAAACACTTTAGGACCAAGTGAATATATTAAATAGAAAAGTAGACCAAAAAAAGTAAAAGCACATTACTATTATTTAAAAAAATGGACCATTAAATGCAAGAATTTTGTAGAATTTTCAGAATGGAAAGATTAATCATAGATAACGCATTGATTTGAAGGACAGACCGTGCAATTTACCTTATGTTTTCATTCATTTTTTCTTTTTTTATATCTCTTAGCAAACAAGAAATAGTCTTCAATATTATTTTCTTTTCTTTACCCTTTGAGAAGAGTGAGTTGAGAATTGGGGTCACACTTGGGGTACCCCTAAGCTTAATTCATAAGGATAAACCACAAAGGATGTTATGGATTTGATAGCTTTTACAAATAATATCCATAAAATGCATAATACAGTGTGTGGAATTCAAGTTCCACCAACATTCCACCTTATACCCCACACATAACTAAATACAGCACTCAAATATTTACCCAAATAAAAGGGAAAATTCATTTACTTTTCTCATGCACATACACCAACCAAGCTTTCCTACAAGTGTCATCTTCCATGTTTAGAAAAATCTCTCTTCTCAGTTCATCTTCAAGCAAACAAACTGCAAAACACCATAAATCCCCACACTTTTCGATAATTGTAGAATTTTTACGAAAACTGATCTGTGTTTCTCATTAATCACCACTGTATATATACAAACATACAAGCGGGCTTAAGTAGTGGGCCCAAATTACTAATCTACGTCTTTAATACAAATACCCGCTAACACTCCCCCTCAAGTTGGCGCATGAAGATCCTGAATGCCCAACTTGCACAATAAAAAATCAAAAACAGGTTTTGTCAATGGTTTAGTAAAAATATCCGCTAATTGATACCGAGTGGGAACATATCTCGTTGACACCTCGTATCGTTGAACACTCTCGCGCACCGTATGACAATCAACATCAACATGTTTCATGCGTTCATGAAACACTGGATTAGCCGCAATATATAATGCAGACTGGTTGTCGCAATATAACCGTGGAGGATATAAAATATTAACCCCCAAAGCTCCAAGAATACCATGCATCCACCTCACTTCGACGCAGGCATTAGCCATGGCCCGGTACTCGGCCTCTGCAGAGGATCTAGCAACAGTGGTCTGCTTCTTTGTTTTCCAAGACACAGGAGAGGTACCCAGCATAATAAAATACCCGCTAACCGAGCGGCGAGATAGTGGGCAACTCGCCCAGTCAGAGTCACAATAAGCTAAAATCTGGAGATTACTGGTAGCACTAAGAAAAATGCTCTGACCTGGGTGACCTTTGATGTACCGGAGGACTCGCATGGCTGCATTCATGTGATCGAGAGTAGGTGCCTGCATAAACTGTGAGAGGACATGAACAGAGTAACAAATATCCGGGCGGGTGATAGTCAAATAGATCAAGCGACCGACGAGACGACGATACCGAGCTGGGTCGTGAAGAAGAGGGGCAGTGGACCTACTCAGGTCGTGCGTCGTCGGTAGTGGAGTCCCAGCGGGGGTTTACAGCCTAACAACCCCGCTTCTTGTAGAATCTCCAAAGCATACTTCCGTTGACTTAAGACCATACCGGTAGGAGAACGAGCACATTCAATACCCAAAAAATATTTGACGGGTCCTAAGTCCTTAAGCTGAAAACACCGATCCAAGTATCGTTTGAAAGAAGCACACATGGAAGAATTATTGCATACAACCAAAATGTCATCCACATATACTAAAACAGTGAGAAGATCAGGGCCACGCCTGAGAATAAATAAAGTATGATCCTTATGAGCCTGCTTAAAACCCCAGTGACGAAGAGCTGTGCTAAGCTTATGAAACCAGTTCCGAGGAGACTGACGCAAACCATATAAAGATTTGCGAAGACGACATACTTTTCCCGGAACAGAAAAACAAGGTGGTAAACGCATGTAAACTTCCTCAATTAAATCACCATTCAAGAAAGCATTATTAACATCCAGTTGATGTATCTCCCAGCCCCGAGCCACATCAACAGATAAGAGAATACAGACCGTACCCATTTTGGCTACAGGAGCAAAAGTATCTGTATAATCCGTACCGAACTCCTGGTGATTCCCCAAAACAACCAACCGAGCTTTATCACGCTCCTTCGTTCCATCTGAATGAAACTTGGTACGGTAGACCCATTGACATCCCAAAGCCGTCCTCCCAGGTGGAAGATCCGTGATATCCCATGTATGATTATTCGCCAAGGCATCAATCTCCTGTTGCATAGCTAAGCGCCAATTGGCATGCTGCATAGCTTGCTTGAAAGTCCTTGGTACCTCATGGGAGGAAACGGCAGCAAGATATCCACGGTACCTGTCATGCAATTTCTCATAATGAACAAAGTTATGGATAGGATACCGAGTACCTGAAGAATGAGAAGAGGTAATGGAGGGAGCAACATGAGTCAATGTCCGAGCTGTGTGACAGTAATAGTCGGATAAATGTGTAGGAGGACGACGTTCACGAACAGGACGAGGGAGCAACGGCGGACTGTCCGGGGCAGTTTCACCGTTGCTATCGGAGGAGGTGGGGGACTGCCCAGAGACACTGGACTCAAGAGGGCTGGACGTTTGGACAGCAGGGGGCTCTGGGAAATCAGCGTGCTCATGCCGCGGGGAAGAGTCAGGTGGGACGCGTGAAGGATTAGAGATAGCAAACGGAAAAGTGGTTTCTTCAAAAGAAATGTCCCGAGTATGAAAGAAACGGTGAGACTCAAGATCATAAATACGCCAACCCTTAGTCCCCGTAGGATATCCCACAAACATACATTTGACACTACGTGGATGAAATTTATTAGGTGGACGCTGAAGGTGACGAATAAAACACAAACACCCAAATAGCCGAAGATGAGACAAGTTTGGAGGTTTTGAAGAAAGGAGTTCATATGGAGATTTACCGTGCAAAAGAGGAGTCGGAGTACGGTTTATGAGATATACTGTTGTACGTACACACTCCCCCCAAAATTCAATTGGCAAAGAGGCCTGAAACATAAGAGATCGGGCGACATTAAGGATATGACGATGTTTACGCTCGACCCGACCATTTTGCTGTGGGGTATTAACACAAGAAGTTTGAATCAGAACACCCATATCATTATAAAACATACACAAGGGTTTATTGAGAAACTCAGTACCATTATCTGAGCGCACAACCTTAATTATTTTACCAAACTGAGTTCGAATCATGGTAAAAAATTGTTTCAAACAACTGGTAACCTCACTTTTGTCAATAATAAGAAATACCCAAACAGCTCGAGAATAGTCATCAACAATGGTGAGAAAGTAATGAGCCCCTGTGGATATGCAAGCAGAATATGGACCCCATAAATCACAAAGAATAAGATCAAACAATGCATCTGCTTTATTAAGACTAGGGGAAAATTGGGAACGTGTCTGTTTGGAAAAGAAACAAATATCACAAGACTGAAAATTTTTAATTTCAGCAGTACTCTTATTAAATGGAGGTAGAGACAAAACTTGAGGAGACGGATGACCAAGACGTTGGTGTAATAAGGAAACAGACTCGGCTTTGGACGCTTGGGCTTGAGAAGGAAAGACATAGACCCCGTTGCGTGCTTCACATTGACCAATCCGCGTCTTCGTAGTTCGGTCCTGTATCACACAAGAATGATCATCAAAGAAAACATGACAGTTATGTGAGTTGACAAGACAACTCACTGATATCAAATTGCACTTCAAATTAGGAACATAAAGAACATTATGTAAAGTTAAAGAAGGAGACACTTGTACTCGACCACAAGAATTTGCCACCACATGAGCCCCATCGGGCAAACTTATAGTGCAAGGAGGCCTCTGTACTATATCAGTCAAACACGAAAATATTCCTGTCATATGATGAGATGCACCGCTGTCCACAAGCCACTCACACGACACACTAAGGGACATACCGTGTACCTTATCCGACGAAGAGAGTGTCGAATTAATCATGGAGAACAAAAAAAACCACCACACAACAATAGTGCACAATGAAGAATAAATATTTGCAGCAGCAGCACAATCAAGAAAGGGCAATTTTGGCAGAAGGTTTGATGAATATCACCGCAGGAAATATTAGCCAAGATGGGAAGTACAGAGGCACTCAATCAATAGATGCAATTATTGGCAGCCGACTAACCAGACGATCAATAGCAGCAACATACAAGATGCCGACTAACCGCACAGAACAGAGATGTTGTGATCAATTCTCAATCGCGAAATTGCTGGAGTAAATACTGGCTAAGCTTTCCGAAAGCGACAGCGCACAATCCTGAAATCAGATCTTGCGTCGGAGAGGAGGAATCTGATCGGCGAAGAACAAAAAAATACGGCGTTGGACGCCGGAGAGCAAAAACGCAAAGAAGTTTGGCTCTGATACCATGTAGAATTTTTAGGAAAACTGATCTGTGTTTCTCATTAATCACCACCGTATATATACAAACATACAAGCGGGCTTAAGTAGTGGGCCCAAATTACTAATCTACGTCTTTAATACAAATACCCGCTAACAATAACCCCATCACGAACCATGCGATTAACAATGCTCATTGCTGAAGCAACACTAGAACCGGTACTACTACTTATAGTTCTCCTCAAATTTCCATTCGAAGTCAAAATTCTCAACACCTTCTTTGAGTTCGACACCAAGGTGTCAATTTGCCCACATCGACTCTTTTCAATATCCATAGGTTCTTGTCTCCTTTTAAACCTCATTCGAATGGGATCGGGATCCAAGCATTGAGTGCTTGTGCCTTGATATGGTGGCACTTGAGTGGTACCATTGCAGCAATTCACCTCATTTGTGAAATTATTAGGCAAATGATAAGAAGACTCCTTCATGTCCAAATCCCCCAACCGAGAAGAATATTCACTACCCTAAGAACATATATTGTCACGGTGGCTATTATTCTCATGGCCTTCTTCGCAAAGTCTATTTTCCGCATTCTCACTCCCCTCGTTTCCTTCATCAGTATTTACAAGTGGCACTGGTTGAGGATCCATTGTGAGTGTGACACAACAGTTGTCAAATAATTTAGACCATAGGTCTTCAATTATAGGGTCTACATACTTATTGCGGAATTTTTTTCACTTCGGGGTTCTCCTACAAGATTAACAAATAATTAGGTACTCCATATAACATTAATGACTACGCTATATAATTCAAAAAGTAAAAGTTTGATACTGTATAACACAACCTTAGTTTTCTTATCCCACCATTCATTGGAACAAGTAAGCTTTCTCGAAACAGGATCCCGGCCTAAATCAGTTCCATCACACTTTAAAAACTTCCAAACTCGCCACTCTTTCTTCATGGAATCCCACTTGTTTTTCAAGCTTTTGTGTGAAATATTGCACTTGGCAATATCTTCAAATTCATACTTAATCTCTTGCCATTTCATAAACCCACGCCCACTGTTCTGAATGTATTTGATGCATATCTCACAAAAAATAATTACATATTCATTGTTCCACTTGAAACTCTCTTTCTCTATACTATCATGCATCGAAGCCCTCTTGAGAGCTAGAAGAAAGTCACCGCTACTAGTGTACATCCATAAGTAGGTAAAGTACCATATAACCTGCATTACATATGTAGGACCAGAATACACATTACCTGAAGGAACCAAACTACGAGATTGTTTTCTTCAATTTATTCTTATTACTTACTACTTTTTTTTATTGAAATCAGATTAGACCAGACCAGATGAGATCAGAATCAACTTTAAGTGTAACTATAACCAAACCATACTAGATCAGAACTTATTTCAACTAGATCAAAATCAATGAGATCAGGTAAAGAGAACAAGCCCACATATCTGTTACTCGTCGTTTAAATGATAATCTAAGCGTAATTTTACAAGAACAATCATCAGATAGGACGTGGAAGATATGGAGGCAACACAAGAACAACAACCCAATAGAATCACAACCCAATAGAATCCCAAGAAAGCAGGGTCTGGGGAGGGTGAGTGCTCCAAAGAGACCTCAGAATTTGGAGGCCTGGATTATAAAATCGAAAGGGTCTAAAACCATCTTTGACTTCGAGATATTTCTGCATTGATTTGTGTTTTGAACTATGAGAAATTGCAGGTTTTAAAACATAAAAAAACATTACAACCAGCCAATCTACTGTTGCATACAGATCAATAAAAAAATCCTCATAACCAGTAGCATGTGACTTTGTGACCAACAAACTTAAACAAAACCATCAATTTGTTTAAGCAGAACGACCAGGAATTGGACAAACCCAGAACATCAAAGACACATTCTGTTGATCATTGCAAGAAATTTTACTCTCATCAAATGCCAATACAAGAAATAAAAAAGATAAAGTTTCCGAAAATTTCGAAGATGCAAAGAATACTCTACTCCTCCATGTAGAATAAGAACACTTACGGGCAAGCGGATCTTAAGCGACGCGGGAGGTAGGGCCGCAGGGAAGGCCACAAAGACTGTGAGATTGATTAGGGTTTTAAGTTATAACAGCTGGTTTAATTGGTTTCAAAAATTTCAATTCTACTCCCCAAAATTACTCCTGGTGGCATTCAATTTTCTCATAAGAAATTTTGAATCTCATATTGTGAGAAATGTAAACTCTTACCTGTCTTAAGATTCATAAAAGAATAAATATCATAGATTTAAGGACATTGATATCAGGCAAATTTTCTATAGATCTAATATTGATGCACATTTTATGGATCTTAATGTATTTGTAAGATTAAAAAAGTGAGTCTATTGCAAAAAAGAAAATATTCACATTCAGACCCATGAAAAATGTGAGAAGACCCACATTTTTATGTAAGCATCACACTTGATCAAGAATTGGGTCTTATACAAAAAACAAAGACTTACTTGGCAGCCATGAAAAAATATAAGAAAGTTCACATTTCATATCTTCTAGGAAAACAAATTATTTATACATTTTTTAAATTTTATAACTATTTATAAATTAAAGTATTTATAAATTTAGAAAGTTTTAAAAGTATATATAAATTAAAATATTTAAAAACTTTTAAATATTTGATAATTGAATATATGTATAGTAAAATTTTAATGTAAAAGTAAAATGTTACAAAACGTGTAAGATAAAATTGAAAAATAAAATGAATAGAATCTTTTGGAATAAAATATGTGTTTTGAACAAAGATTTAACAAAGTAATTTAATTTTATAAAGTCAACGTATTAAATTTTTTTAAATACTTTTGTTTTAAAAAAAATTAAAGTTTAAATAATATTTTTAAACTAATAAAATAAAATTTGTATTTCAAACTGTTTTTTTGTGATGAAAAATATAAATAGGGTAATTGTTTTATTATAATTAAAACTAAGATAGTGATTACCGACAATAAAATTTAACTTTGAAATTGAAGGATTTTATTAAAATTTAAAAAAATACTACGTAATAACTATTCACGATAAAATGTAATAATATGGGACCTAAGAATTCTTAACATAAAATAATTTTTTTAGAATTTGATTGGTTAAAATACCGAAACATTCAATCCTAAAGGAAGGGATTATATTACCATCTTTTCTAAAATGTTACATAAGCTTTTTTTTGGTACCAATGTAGTTTTATTGTGTCCATGCCGTCTACTCTTAGGGTGAAGGCAAACTTGGAGTACCTTAAGTTTTTTTTTCTTTGACATTATGCTTTAGCTTTTACTCTTTTAGGAAAAGTTATCATACCATATCCTTTAGTTTTAACGTTTTCAAACATTAATCTACATCCTTAAAAAAATATTCTGAATTCCAGTAATGCAAGCATTCTTCAAAAGAGACCCTCCAATTTTTCATTTCACGGGTTTCTATGTACCCAATACAAAAGCAAAAAAGGAAGTGTCTGGTCATAACAATTAGTCCCTGCGTCCTAATTTTAGTTGTCCGTTTACGATGTTAGCTTGAAGTTTTTTCAAACCAAATTTTTACGAACATTAGTGTAGAATGAAAAAACAAAATTTATATATTACATCAAAAGTTGTACAAAGCAAGAGATGAAATTATTATAGTATTATTTTATTAAATTAGTAACGAAAATGAATAAAGAAAGTGATAAGTGTTTGACAATGTAGATAGTAAACATACACTTTAAAATGGGACAGAGGAAGTGTCTCTCATTATCTGCAAGGGATGTATAGTTTATAGTAGCAATCACACAAAAGTACACACCATTTATTTATTCAAACTAATGAAAAGAAAAACAATGAAACCTTGAGCTGATGGCAAAGGCTTTCTTAGGGCCATCTGAATATCACCACAATGCAGGCAATACTGAGGTGATGATTCAGAGGGATGGATTGTGGCCATCTAATGTTAAAAGCACCTTATATAAATCCGGGCGCCGATCACGAAATACCCCCCAGCTTTGCCTTTTCCTTTTGATCTGATACAGGTCAAACTCTGCTACAAGCACCGCTTCTTCTTTATCATCTGCGAGTGCCACGATTTCCCCAGTCGGACCTATTCAACGCCATGACAGGGTCAAATCCTCTTCTTGTTCACACCAAACCACTACTGAACTTATTATTAGAAGCATTTGGTGCTCCCATTCAGTAAAAGCGTTATATTACTAATTGTCCCATTTGGTAGAAGACTTCTTCCTCTTTTTTTACTCAACGGCCTTGCCAGTTTGATTTTCAAGAAAACTCTCTATTGTAGTGCACTACTTGTGTCGGCTGATAATAGAAAAAAGTAGCGCGTGAATTACTTTTTGGATGAAATGAAAGAAAATATCGCTTTATCCGTATTTTCAGAAGAAAAAAAATTTTTGATTTAATATTTAAAAAATAAAGATAGTTCAGCATATTCAGTCTATTTAGCAAATTTCTTTTCAACCACTTCAGTCAAATTATACTGTTTCCAAACTGGCCTATAAACTGCATTTATTATTTGCGTACCTGCTATAAAGGAATTGCCATAAAATGTTATCTCACTCTTCCCGTGTTCTGTCTGAATGATCTCCTTCCCTATGCGGTTTGAGGCAACTAGAGGTACCTTACATCATAAAACAAGTTTATCAAACACTTAAAATTTAAAAGAAAAGAAGAAAAACAGGTAATAAACAGAACGTAGAATTACATTCATGACCATACCAAGTTAGCCCCAGCATGACCTTGCATCACTCGTTTCCAATGCTCTCGGGAATCAAGTCCGCCATCTTGAGGTTCTGAACCAATGGCAGTTGGGTAAAACAGTATTTCTGCACCTTGAAGAGCCATGGCTCTAGCTCCCTCTGGAAACCACTGATCCCAGCAAATAGCTACACGAATACACAATGAAATATCAGTTCCATTTCGGGTGTCGAGTCTACCTTATTTTTTATATGTATTAAATGCAATGATTGTTTCACGGTTATTATATCATTAGCTGGACTCAAATTATTACACCTATAGTGCCGCTGCTTTTCCCTAAAATAGCGCATATAATTTGTTTCGGAAGATAAAAGATATAACACACGCCAATGCTGAATATGGGTTTTACAAATTCGTTGGAAATGACGTCTAAAGACAAAGAAGAGCATAGATTCTCACCGACGCCAATTTTAGCAAATTTAGTCTCAAATACCTGTGCAGCATAAGTGTAAAATATTATTCAAAAGTGTAGATGCTGAAAACCGATTAGTAATCACAACCAAAGAAACATAGCTGGTGGACCAACTTGAGACACGTTTATTTACCTTAAAGCCAGTGTCGCCCGGATTAAAGTAAAATTTTTCCTGGTAGCCTTCAAAGAAACAGAATGAAGGAATTACAGACCAGTTTCTTTACACAGCTCATTTGAGAGATCAATCCCACACTCCCACTAAACTTACCAGGACCATCTGGAATATGGGACTTTCTGTAAATTCCAAGATCGGTCCCATCCGCATCAATAACCTCTACTGAATTGTAATGGGCATTATTGGCCTCCTCAAAGAAGCTGACTGGAACTACAACTCCTAAATCTTTTGCAAGCTCCCGCATCCTGCAATGTATGCACACAAAGAACTTATGTTTATCTGGAGCAGATAATTATGATATAAACGTATGGGATATTCAGTTTATTTGTAGCAACAATTGAGGAACTTCAAGGCATTGGAATAACCACACTAACTGGAAAAAAAGATGTGAAAAATGACAATCTTTTGAATTTCACCTGAGAATTGTAGGGTGGCCCTTGTATGGTTTTGCTCGCTGAAAGAAGTCTTCCCTTTGAGCTTGACAAAAGTAATGGCCCTCAAACAACTCCTAAAACAGAAACCATAGGCCAAACATATTAATTATTACTCGTTTAATTACTCCAGAACAAAAAAAAGTATAGAATTATGCCACAAAACTAATAACTACACGGCGGTTGCTTGTGTCTATGAACCAATTAAACCAAAATTTGATGATTAGATGCCAACATATGGTTTTATTAACTAACATTCCCTCACACAATTACAGCAACAAAAACTCATATGTACCTTGCACATAATTCAAAATAGAGTTGGTCCTTGACAACCAAGTCATTGAACTCAAGGAACCAAAGTTTTGGTTGAGTTCATGAGTTGGTTCATTGACGATTTAGAAGCAGATATAATCATATTTCTGAAATGGGGAAATGCAAGGAAGGAATAAATCATACCAAGTATCACTTTCATTGATATAAACACAAAATTCAGTCCAAAAATTACTCAAAAATTGAACGCTTTAGTTTCAATTTTTTATTTACCTGTATGAGAATGATATTCGCGCCCTTCTCATGAGCTGCTCTGACTAATCTGTGTAAAACAGCCAAAGAAAATGCAACTGTGGATAATACAATGCGAATAACAGATAAATTCTCAACAACTAGAGCCAAACTGATCCAGCCCGAAATGATAATTATTCACCCGAAGTAGAAGAAAGATGATACCTTTCGGCGGTGGAGACGTTGGTGGCGACGTCGTCGGTGCAGGCGAATTGCAAGGCGGCGACGGTCACTAGTCTCTTGTCCTCAGCCGCCATCGTCTGCTGTAAAACTTTCAACTAAAGTCAAAGGTGGAAATGAGATTGTGATGATAACAATTTACGCACAGGGAATATATGCTTGTAAAAATAAAGCTACCCAGTGATGACAACAATTGACGCACAGGGAATATATGCTTGTAAAAATAAAACCAAATAAAGATGGGTAAATAGCTCTAGTGTTTAAAATTTATGGAAATCACCTTAAATAAGACTAAAAATAGAGAAAAGTATCAAAATAGGACTTCATGTTTTTTTCCCGAAATAAGACTTCACATTGTGGTAATGTAGTTGTAATGTGACACTGTACATGTGCACATTACTATACTTTTTGGTAATGTAAATGACCATGTTTGGTAATTTAAATGCATTTTTAGTCCTATTTCGGGAATAAAAACATGGAAGTCTTATTTTGGTATATTTTCAATGTTTTAGTCCTACTTTGGTCTTTCTCCCTAAAATTTACTAATATCGCACCCGTGCGTTGTACGAGTTATATTTAAGTTACTAAATTAAAATTATTTTTGAATGATAGAATATGATATCTAATAGAATATAAAAATTTTATTATTTTAAGGTACAAAAGTTTTTTGCTTTACTAATTTCAAAAAATTTCTTTATGAACTACATTATTCGTACAATTTGTGGGAACATTGTTTCGTTGGATATCAAAATCTTCCAGCCACTACGATTTGTTACTCTTGAAACTGCAATATACAGTTGCGAAAGTGTTTGCAATTGACCCTATACTATGAAATTTTTTTTCTTATTCTAATTTCCTTTTCAGATTTTTTTAATAACAATGTGTATAAGGCAATTATTTTCTTATTCTATTCCCTAAAGCGGTTCATTTTTTTCAACAGTTAGTTGCCATTTCTATACACACGTTACATCTTAATTTATAAATATACGTTATGTTTTTGGTGTTACGTATCATTTCAACATTTTAATTTATCACACACCTTTTTGGTTTTACTTACTATTTCAAAATTTTATTTTATTACATGATGGGTGTATTTCACCCATGACCGGTCAAAGGTCAGGACCGGATAGTTGACCGGTCAAAGAAGTCGAGCTCGAAAGGAAGTGATGAGTCGTCAGAGGGTTGACCCAAAACTTTGACCAGTGTACTTCGGATAGTATACCGGTCAAACTACTCCATCGCCTAAATCCATCCTCCGAAGTTAGCCAAACCAACCCTCAAAGATCGCCCGGTCTAGTTTCCGAAGATCGGAGAGTGTCGGCAGAAGGGATCCAAAAGGATTTGGACTATAGTGGTTGGAATTGCAGAGATGCTGAAGGCATCTTTCCAAGCCAGAACACGACAAGGGCGCAACCCCCCTCGCAAGATGACAAGGCAGCCCAGAACCAGTCAGGTCACACCACGCCAGCTGCATGCCCCCACGTGGGCGCACGTGGTCCTGCCCCCCTAGCTAGTATATATACCACTTGTAACCCTCGAAGAAGGGGATCCGAATTCACTCTCTCTAAACTCCCTTGTAAAAGTGACCGTGCATTCTCTGTTTTAATATAATTCGGGCTACAGGTGTTCCACCTAAAGTCCTACCGGTCATTCTGAGTGTTTTTACTTTCTTTACTTTACTGAATCAAGCCGACTATTCTAGACCCAGTCTAGTATAGTCTGACCGGTCAGGTAATTTACACCATCATTTTTGGCGCCGACCGTGGGACCGTTAAGGTTTTTTCTTTTCTAAACACAAACCTACCCACAAAAACACCACTCAAGATGTCTTCCAGCCAGCAAATCGACACCACCCCTGCTCAGTTGCAAGCCACCACTGAAGGTACCAGCATCCCCATGGCTGCTACCCTGCCAACCGTTTCTGCCCCGGTTTTGCCATTGGGGCTAAGCTCGGTTCCAACACCCAGCATGGTCAGCCCATTCACGGCTCCCGTCCCTTCCGCTGGACCGAGGGTCACTTTCCCACCAAGCATGACCCAGTTCATGAATGACCCAGCCAACCTGCAGGCCATCCAGGGCTTTGGCCAGGTCATGGCTATGTGCCAGCAGAATGGGGGGATGCCTTTCCTCCTTGGTATGTTCCCGTTCGCTCTTCCAGGCACGGGAACCATGCCCCTACAAGCTCCAATGGCGGTGTCTCCCTTCCAAACGCCAGTGCCGCAACCATCACCTTTCCAGCCGCAGCTAGTCAGCGTTGTGGCCCCCATCAACTTGACTGGTGCGCTTAACGCCGCAGGGCCATCGCGTCCCCCGCAAGGTACGAATCTGCTAATCACTCCGGATGGTCACTGCGTTTCGGTTGAAAGCGGAGACGACGAGTGGGACATTCCAAGGACCCACAAGAAAAAGAAGGGAAAAACCGTCCGACCCGCCACCTCCCGAAACTCCGCCTTCGAAAGGCTGGGGGATAGGGAGGAGGGCCAGAGAAAATCAGCCAAGCTGAGGCTAGGGCAGAGCGTGGCCCATGTCAGCGCGTTCGCCCGGCTAGGTGAGATGAGGGAGGCCGAGCCTGCACGCACCCAACGCTCCCGGTCAAACAGGCAGGAGCCAGCCAGGACGAGGGCCTCTCGCCAGGAAGAAGAAGCAGAAAGCCAGCCTAGGGTGCCGGTGGCTAATCGGTTAACCACCCGCAATGATCGCGTCCAACAGATGGAGGCAAAGTTAGAGAGGCTGGAGAAGAAGGTTGGGGAGAAGAATGACCGGGACAAACCCCTCGCAGGGTCCCCGTTCACTACAAGGGTCCATCTGACACCTTTCCCGCGAAAGGTTAAGATAGACGCCCCAAGGTTCACCGGTAAGGAGGACCCAGAAATCCACCTAGACTCCTTCAATCAGAGTGCAACCATGAACGGCTGCACAGATGAAGAAAAGTGCCTCCTTTTCTTCCAGACCTTGCGGAATCGAGCCACCGAGTGGTTCAACAAGCTTCGCCCGGGAAGCATTGACTCATTCAGCGACTTGGCCTCGAAGTTCAAGGCCAAGTTCCAGGAGAACTGTACCAAGAGGAAGAAATTCACCTATCTTAGTACAGCCGAGCAGAGGGAATCTGAGAACCTCACCCAATTCCTTACCCGGTGGAAAGAGGAGGTAGACAAGGTGGAAGAGATGGATGACAAAACCGTCTTATCTCTCCTCTTGAGTGGCTTACGTGCCGGGGAACTATACAAGGAGTTCTGCCGGAAACCCCCGGCCACGTACCAAGAGGCCTATCACACTGCATGGGAGTTTGCTGAGGCTGAAACTCAACTCCGGGCGAAGAAGGAAGCCGAACATGGGTTCAAGCCCAAGCCGGTGCAGGTCAAAAAGGAAGAAGCACCGGTAACCAGCCGGCCAAGGCACCATTATGACCCGGTCGTCCGCATGGTCAACACAGAAGAGTGCCAGGAGGTAAGGAAAGCACCGGCTCCCTACCCGGTCATTCCTCCGGAAAATCCTACCGGTCAAACTGGACGGCAGTGGTCGGGCACGTATTGTTCGTACCATCGGTCAGATTCCCATAACACTTCCGAGTGCAAAAGTGTTAAGGGAGTCATCCGGCAAATGATAGACAGTGGGGAACTGGGCAAAGATTATTTGCAGAAAGCCCAGGAGAAGAGTCACCAATGGGTAAGGCCATCTATCCCGGAGGATGACCGGGACGACGACCGGCGGAGGAATAACCGGCCAAAGGAGCGGAAACCTGCCCCTGAAAAGTAACACATCGGCATGATCTTCGGCGGACCTGAGGGTGGAGACTCAGCCGCGCAACGGAAGAACTGGGTCCGGAGCATTTACGTTGGTGAGGTAAGCGCTGAACCGCCCAGGCGTAAACATACTAGGAGGGATCCGATCGTCTTCACTGACCGGGATCTCCCTCCTACCGGTGAAGATCACAATGATCCATTGGTCATCACCATGGACATTAATGGGGTGGATGTCGCCCGGGTACTTGTTGACACCGGCAGCAGTGTCAACATCTTATACCTGGAAACTTTCCAAAAACTCAGGTTGTGTCGGACACAACTTGAGCCCCTCAAAACCCCTCTATCAGGTTTCACGGGAGACACAGTGGAGGCTGAAGGGTCCATAGTTCTACCGGTCGAACTAGGATCGGGCGAGAAGACTGTATGGAAGAAAATGCGGTTCATCGTCGTGGACATCAAATGCGTCCACAACGCAATCCTTGGAAGGCCTGGCATCAACAAGGTCGGGGCGGTGATTTCCATGCCCCACCTATGCATGAAATTCCACACTCCAGGTGGTGTGGGTAAAGTGAAGGGCGGCGACCAGAGGAACGCCCGGGAGTGCTATGCCCGGGCGGTCAAGAAGATGACCAAGGGAGTCAACGTCATCTCCCAAGAAATCACCAAGGGAGAAACCCGGGAGAAACTTGAACCCGAGGCCGAGACGGTGGAGATCGAACTTCACCCGGGTGATCCTTCAAGGATGGTCAGAATCGGAGCCAATCTCCCAGAAGACCTCAAGGCGGAGATTACGCGGGTACTCCGAGAATACGCGGGCATATTTGCATGGAGCGTGGCAGATATGCCCGGAATCGACCGCTCAATCATCTGTCACCGGTTGGCGGTGAGAGATGGAAGTCGACCGGTACGCCAGAAGAAAAGGTATCTGGCCAGTGACCGGCGGGACTTCGTCAAGAAGGAGGTGAAGGATCTCCTCAGTGTTGGTCACATTCGGGAAGTCAAGTACCCGGATTGGTTGGCCAACGTGGTTCTTGCTCCCAAGGGGGACACATGGAGAATGTGTGTGGACTACACGGACTTGAACAAGGCGTGTCCGATGGATTCATACCCCCTCCCCAGTCCAGATCAAATGGTGGACGAAATTGCGGGATGCGAACTCCTAAGTTTCATGGATGCTTTCAAGGGCTACCACCAAATATACATGGCCAAGGAGGATGAAGAGAAGACGTCATTCCTCACACCCGAAGGAACCTACTGTTACCGGGTAATGGCGTTTGGCTTGAAGAATTCGGGGGCAACCTACCAGCGCATGGTGAAAAAGCTCTTCAAGCCACTGCTGGGAAAGACCATGGAGGCATACGTCGACGACATGCTAATCAAAAGCCAGGTATCTCTCAATCACCCGGTTGATATGCGCGCCACATTCAATATCATGGCAAGATACAACCTCCGGTTGAATCCCAAGAAGTGCGTCTTCGCGGTTCGTACCGGGAAGTTCTTGGGGTTCATGGTGACCAAGAGAGGAATAGAGCCCAACCCAGAAAAATCTGGGCTATCACTGAAATGCAGGCCCCCACATCTGTGAGGGATGTCCAGAAGTTGACCGGTCGTCTGGCGGCACTCAGCCGGTTCCTTTCCCGGTCAGCTGAGAGGTCCCTGCCTTTCTTCAAAGTCCTGAAGAAGGCCAACACTTTTGCATGGGACGAAGAGTGCCAGAGGGCATTCGAGGAGCTGAAAGAATACCTAGTGTCAGATATTGTATTGTCTAAACCCCAGCCGGGTGAAACTCTGTATCTGTACCTGGGAATTTCCCCAAATGCTGTAAGCTCTGTTTTAATAAGAGATGATGGGGCACAAAAGCCTATTTATTATGTGAGCAAAGCACTAAACGGAGCCGAAAGTAGATACACAGCGATGGAAAAAACAGCCTACGCGCTTTTCATCTCCGCAAAGAAGTTAACATCCTACTTCCAAGCTCACCCGGTAGAAGTCTTGACTGACCAACCGCTGGGTGCAGTGTTGCGAAATTCAACATCCTCCGGGAGGATGGTGAAGTAGGCGATGATGTTAACTCAATTCAACATTGAGTACCGGCCGAGATCAGCAATCAAAGGGCAAGCCCTTGCGGACTTCCTCGTGGAAATGACCGGTGTAACTCCAGATGCACCGGTCGACAAGCCTACCGAGCAGTGGTGGGAGATGGCAGTAGACGGGGCGTCCGGTCCTAAAGGTTACGGGGGTGGTATAGTCTTTACTACCCCGGACGGATTCAAAATTTACCATGCAATCATCTTCAACTTCAAAATTTACCATGCAATCATCTTCAACTTCAGACCTTCTCTCGAAGTTGACGCCGTACGCTCCCGAGCATGTTTCAAAACTTGCCCGGGTGGAAATTCTCGACCGTGCCAGCATCGAGAAATTGGAAGTAGCTGCCATAACAGGAGCAGACCAACCTGACCGGTCAAACTTGGTCGGAGCAGATGACCACTGGATGTATGATCTGATGGAATACCTGATGGACGGAACCTTGCCAGAACAGGATGACCGGGCAAGAAAGGTGAAGCTCAGGGCACCCCGATTTCAAGTCCTTGATGGGAAGCTGTACAAAAGGGCATTCGGGGGGCCACTCCTGAGGTGCCTAACCAACTGGGAAGCTGAACGGGTCATAGCAGAAGTCCATGAAGGTGTATGCGCGGCGCATCAAATGTCCCGCACTCTTTCCCAGCGCATCATCTTGTTGGGGTATTACTGGCCAACGATTGTCCAGGATTGCGAGAGGTACGTCCAGAAGTGCAAAACCTGCCAAGTATTCTACAAGTATCCCGGTAGACCGGCTACCTACTATCACCCCGTATCGAATGTCATCCCTTTCGCTAGATTCGGGGTGGATATCATTGGGGCATTCCCAATAGCCCAGGGGAGAAAGAAGTTCGTAATCGTAGCCATCGATTACTTCACCAAATGGATCGAGGCCGAAGCATTGGCCAACATCACCACGCAACAATGCAAAAAATTCATTTGGAAGAACATCATCACAAGATTTGGGGCCCCCATGAACCTAATCACCGACAATGGCCCACAATTCCGAAATCCAAGATTCACCGAATACTTGGAGGGCTTTGGAATTAAGCACAACCGTTCTTCGGTGGCCTACCCCCAAGGAAATGGCCAAGTGGAAAATGCCAACCGAACAACTGTGGATGGCCTAAAGAAACGGCTGGGAGAAGCAGGAAACAAGTGGCTGGAGGAACTCCCACATATCATCTGGGCGTTCCGAGTAACACCCAGGAGGGCTCATGGGGAAACTCCATTTTCCGTAACCTATGGGTGTGAAGCAAGGTTGCCCATCGAAGCTGAATTCCCAACATTTCGGGAATCAAATTATCAACCCCAGCAGAATGAGGAGGATCACTTGGCCGAACTCAACTTGGTCGAAGAGCGGAGAATGGCCGCGGAAGTTAAAATGAGCACATATCAACAAGTCGTGAAGAAGTACCACGACAACAAGGTTGGACCACGATACTTCCAAGTTGGAGATGAAGTCCTACGAAGAAGAGAGGCTAGTAGACCGGGTGATGGAGGAAAACTGGCCAAAAACTGGGAAGGCCCGTATCGGGTGAGAGCTGTTGTCCGCCCGGGAACCTACCGGTTAGAAAATCTAGAGGAACACCCGGTAGAAAGAACCTGGAACTCCCACCATCTTCGCAAATTCTACAAATGATTGTAATACTAGGCAAGGCCTACTTCATTATCAATCAAACCGATGACATTCAATACTCTACTACCATCGTCGTCTTAACTATCCAGCTTGGATAGGATCCTCCCGAAGGGCCCACCTAGCCTAGGTGAGCCTATTCGGTTGACTGACACAGGCCCGGACCTGGCACGCTGGTTACTACACCGGTCTTGCTCAGTATAATAGAAAAAATATAAAACCCGGAAGAGGGGCCCGGAAGAGGGTATGCCTGCAAGAGGGCTGGATCTGGAAGAGGGTTCGAACCGTACTTACACGGGCCCATGAGGTTTGACCGGTGTCGGGGAATCAGCCGGCGCCGTCAAATTGATTGGGGACCAAAAGATGCCCATTAAAAGAAATAGAAGGGGATCGTCCACCGTGGCGCATCCTATTTCCCCCTTCTCAGGGAAGACTTGAACGGGGGGTGAGCTAAGGCCTTCCCGGGATGGTAGAAATCAAATGGCCATTAAAAGACTTAATCACCCGGAAGAGGGGGCCCTGGAAGAAGGGTGCATTTGAACCTTGGAGAGGGTTCGAAACCATTCGAACATGGTTAATTCTCCAGTATTCTTACCGGTTAAGGATACTTCAAGAAATTACTAGGTTACAGGCGTTCCATCTACAACCTACCGGTTTAAAAAAAAAGAAGAATACCCCGGTTGGGTATTGATACAGAGGAACTTCGAAAGTTCCACAAGGCGAAGCAGTTCACCGGGCAGACCATGGAGAAGGGACCTACCGGTCAAACTTTGCTTCACTTTCAAAACAAGAACGAAGGTGTTCAAAAGCCTAGCCGGTCAATCATTCTTCAAACTGACCACCAAGTTGGAGTTCAACCGGTCAAAGTTACTCGAGCTGGTCCTTCAGATAAAGTAATCAAAGAGAACTTTGAAGTTCTACCGGTCGGAATTTCTATGATGGTATTCTAAGGAGCAATAACGAATTATCAACCAAGGAGTAAGCAGATATGGAAGATTAACCGGTACGAAAAACAAACATGGCATTCAAGCAAAATAAGAATGTTAATTGTTTACAAATACACCGGGCATTCCCGGGGAAATTTCAAGTTTTCAAGTTTACAAAAGACGACCGGGCGCAACCGGGGAGAATTCACTGCAAAGGGAAAGGGGGTTCAGGTTCTTCATCAGGGATGGGGGCCAGACCGTATGCTTCAGCAGAAAAGGCCGGGTCACGTTCAGTCAAGATTGCGTGTGTAGCCTCCCGGTCTCTTTTCTGCCCAGACATGAAGCCGTAGGAGCCTATCTGCGTGATCATCTCCTTTCCCTGCTCCTCCCGGTAGATCAGCTTGAAAGCCTCCACCGTCTTCTCCTGGTCAGAGGTGATTACTCGGGCGACCTCCTCTAGGTTATCCCCCATCCATCGGCGAGCACGGCCGGGGAACTCTCGCTCCTTTGACTCCAATTCCTCCATCAGCTTCAGGTTCTCCTCCTTCAGCTGGAGAGCCTCTACCTTGGCACCACCGGCGATCGCTGAAAGGTCGGCCATCTCGTCTAGCTGCCAGGCCGTCAGTTCCTTAAGCTCCCGGTTATGGGCCTCAGATCGCTTCAACTTCTCTTCCAGCTGAGCCAGCCGGGAGGAGGAATCTTCGGTGAGTTGCTCCAGGGTGTCGGGCCTAACTTCGCCCATCTACATATTGGAAAGTGTACCGGTTAGGACAATGATCGAGTGACAAATTCAAGAGAGCATACCGGATAAGTGTTACCTCTTTCAATTTAAGGGTCAATTTGACCCAAAGCTCTTCCAGCGACTCTTCCGCCGGGGGGTTTTCTCCCCTTCTCTTCTTGACCGATGGATGGGTGGTGGCCGCATGCTTCACTCTCTTTTTCCCTTTTCCATTGTTGGGGGAGGGATTCACCGGTGCCTTGCCAGTCTGGGCAGATCCCCCGGTCAAAGGGGCTTTCTCCTCGGAATGAACTTCAATTGTCTCCTTCTGGACCGGGACAGTTTTGGGGGCAGAGGAAGAAGAACCACTGGTTGTCTTCGGCATGTTGAACGCCCTGAAATTCATGTCTACAAAACAAGCAAAAATATAAATGTTCGAACTTCGACCGGTATAACAAAAGCAAGAAGAAAGAGGAAGGAAAGATACCTGGGTGGCTGGGGCCCCCGGCCTCTGCAGTGTTGCTCGGGGCGGGTACCCCGTGCCCCGCTGCTTCATGAGCCATAGGGGTACCCTGGCCACCCGGTTGGATCCGCCAGATCCAAGCCCCGTAATGAAACATTTGCCCGGTGAACGGGTCCCCTCGGAGAAGCTTCTCTAAACTCTCTTCCAAGTCTGGGGCGGTGGCCGGCTCGGTAAATTGCGGCTTCAGGATGTGGTCATTCCATGGTATGCCGGCCAAAGGAGAAACCGTAGGAAATTTTATGAAAACGAATTTTTCCTTCCACTGCCGGTTGCTTTGTGGAAGGTCAGAAATGAATTGGCGACCGTTACGGCCTTTGAAATAGACGTAGCCATCGCAACCCGACTTACCGGGAAGAACTTCAAACAAGTAGAGGAAAAAGCGAAGGGAAGGGTCGATTTTGAGATGGATGCAGATATTTACAAAGGCATTAAGGAAACGGTGGGCATTGGGCGTAATTTGCCTGGGGAGGATCTTGAAACAGTGGCACAACTCGACCAGGAGGGGGCGAAGGGGGAAGACAGTGCCACTCTCCAGGGAAATGATATGGAACCCTACCCTATCATCCCGGTGAGGCTCGATGATGTTGGGCCAGTTGGGGTCGTATTCAAGGACATACCCCTCCGGGAGGTTCCTTCGGGCCTTATTCTGGGCGATCTTGGAAACATGAGGGTAGATGTCTGAAGGGTAACTGGTAGGAAGAGGAAAATAACCGGCCGTTTCCAACCGGTCCACCCATGCCTCATATGATTCGTTATCAGGGTCATAGGGGGCCGGCTCGTCTTCGACCGGTTCACCCCCCTCTTGAAAGATCTGACCGGGCATCTGATTTACTGGCCGCGGGTCTGGAACATTGGGGTTGGGAATCGACCGGGGACCAGGAGCTGGTGAGGGTGACCCGGTCGATGAAGAGGAAGAAAGAAATTCCTCAGATGCGCGGGCATCTGAGGCGGAAATATCCTGACTATCAGGAGAAGACATCTACCGGAAAAAGAAATAGAGACTGAAGAAAAACTAATAAGGAAGGAAGAAAGCTTACTTGACTCGGAGGGCTAGGAAGCGAGAAAGAGGAGATTGACCGGTGAAACTCGGGAGACGCGCGAAGAAGAAGTGAGGAAGGCAAGGGGGTTGGAGGCCTTTATATAGGCGAGGAGAAAGGAGAAGGAGGCGACGTGGCCTCACCAGGGCGCGCCGCGTCAAGCGGCACCATCATTGCGCCTGGGGAGGCGAAAGGGCGCAGGTCTGACGCTGTTCAGCAGGCCGCACGTGTCATAACTGACACTTTTCAAATTTTGAATTCAAAAATTTTGAGCGGGAAAAGCCAAAATTCGAATTTAAAAGTTCTGTTTCAGATTTTTTACTTCCCGCTTATGACAAAATCGCATAACCGAGAAGTGGAGGGCTTATTGATGGTTGTATTTCACCCATGACCGGTCAAAGGTCAGGACCGGATAGTTGACCGGTCAAAGAAGTCGAGCTCGAAAGGAAGTGATGAGTCGTTAGAGGGTTGACCCAAAACTTTGACCGGTGTACTTCGGATAGTATACCGGTCAAACTACTCCATCGCCTAAATCCATCCTCCGAAGTTAGCTAAACCAACCCTCAAAGATCGCCCGGTCTAGTTTCCGAAGATCGGAGAGTGTCGGCAGAAGGGATCCAAAAGGATTTGGACTATAGTGGTTGGAATTGCAGAGATGCTGAAGGCATCTTTCCAAGCCAGAACACGACAAGGGCGCAACCCCCCTCGCAAGATGACAAGGCAGCCCAGAACCAGTCAGGTCACACCACGCCAGCTGCATGCCCCCACGTGGGCGCACGTGGTCCTGCCCCCCTAGCTAGTATATATACCACTTGTAACCCTCGAAGAAGGGGATCCGAATTCACTCTCTCTAAACTCCCTTGTAAAAGTGACCGTGCATTCTCTGTTTTAATATAATTCGGGCTACAGGTGTTCCACCTAAAGTCCTACCGGTCATTCTGAGTGTTTTTACTTTCTTTGCTTTACTGAATCAAGCCGACTATTCTAGACCCGGTCTAGTATAGTCTGACCGGTCAGGTAATTTACACCATCATTACACATGTTACATCTTAATATATTTCATATGTGTTTAATTTATTACACACGGTACCGTGTTAAATAAAAAAAATTAATTACCTTTTAATGACGAATTGACATTAACCACTTATCAGTTGTGAGTGAAGACTATTTAGCCGGGAATATGAAATGGAGGTTTCCCTTCTTTTTAAACTATAACTCTGTAGGAAATGATGGTCCTTGTGGTTAAACTGTTAGAGTTACGCCTAAGGTAGACAAGGAATGGTGGTCCATGTGGTTAAACTGTTAGAGTTAGGCGGGAAAATGAAATGGTGGTCCTTGTGGTTAAACTCTTAGAGTTACGCCTGAGTCAAACAATTAAAGAACATAAAACATTTGCAGCAAAAAAAAGTGTAAGACAAAGTTACAACGAAAAATAAAAAATGACATTAGCCCAAAAAAAACTTCTAGCGAAAACCTATAACCAAAACTTCCAAGCAATTCAAGTGAAAAAAGAAAAATAAGAGTATGAAAAATATGAAGTATAAAAATCTTTATTGTAGTAACAGATTAATTGCAGCTGCTTTGCAGTCAATTGAAAATATAAATCACCAAACATTCAAGATTTGAACAAACAAATGAATAGTCGTTTAAGACTCGAAACTGAGACAAACTCAAATACCCAAAACTTCACAACGAAACAGCTGAAAATCTGATGGAATTGGAGTGAAAGTAATTGATAGATTTGAACTAAAATCTGGCAGTTTTAATAGAAAAAGAAACCCATAAGTGCAGAGCTGAAATCACAATCCAAACATTTTCTTTTACTTAGAGAAATTATAATTGAAGAAATCTAACTTGCAAGTGTTTTAGATGATTAAATTTCTAAGATAGTATGAGAAATGTAAAGCCAACCCAACGGATATAAAACTTATAAAAGAAAGCTGAAACTGAAAGCATGACATTGGCGAGACTCAAGAGTAAGTGAAATACCTGGAGTGCTGGCGGCGACTGGCGGGAGAAGAACCGGCAACCGGCCGCCAAGGTGAGGCTGATTTCCGACGGGTTGATCCAGTGCGGGTCCTGAGAATTCAAAGGTCTGGGCCGAGACATACAAAAAAAGGCTTAAAGGTCTTATCCAATGTATTAACAAATTAAAGTGTATGCACTAAAGGTCGATCCAGTGCCGGTCCTGAGAATTCAAAGGTCTGGGCCGAGACATACAAAAAAGACCTTAAAGGTCTTATCCATTGTATTAACAAATTAAAGTGTATGCACTAATTATATTTAAATGACAATTAACATATAACAAAATAAGTATATGACATACAAAATTGTAGTAAAGGGTTTATATATACTTACCTTCCTAAATCTATGTCTTGGAAATTGGACCAGATATCGACCCGGACGAGCTAGTGGGTCAAGGGCTAATCGGTCATCCTAGAGGTAACGACCCGGTCAACTATAACTAAAAAAATAATATTTTATATATAATATTTTATATTATAGTATTAGATATTTTTAACTAATAAAGAATTTTAATTTCTGTTTTTCACTCTTTCATTTAATATTCAATATTATTTTACATATGCCGTCACATTTTCTGTTTTCTATTTGTACTATTTTTTAATACTATCAAAGATAGATAATGAATATCTAATAAGTACTAAAATAGTAAGGCAATACTCATAATTTAAAAAAAGTAAAGGTTAGGCGATGTGTTTTTATATAATACGGAGTACCCCGTAATTCGTATAAGACACTTTACACTTATATTTAGTTGATTGAAACGCGAAAACGTAGAAGAAAAAAATAATTTTAATATATTAAAGTATAATTAATAAATACGGAGTATGTCTTAATTTTATTGAGGAAAAAAATGTTTAGGTACTCCTTTTTTTTTGAATTTTTTTTTCTTATTTAGTTGACTGAAACGCTAACAAGTAAAAGAAAAACAAGTATATTAGATACTACCTGTGTTTCTTTTTTCTAAGTAATTGGAAATTTTGTTCAAATCAATAAAGTAAATATATATCTTATTGCGTGACTTATGTATCAATGAGTTTGGTAGCATTATTGGATGCATTATCTTTTACTATCCAAAATGCTAAAGTTCGACCCTCACTCTAGGCCTATTGAGATTTTAATTTTTTATACTCATGTTCTTACCCCACCTATCATATCATACTTTTTTACTAATAATCTATCAATCAAATCATACTTTTCCCCATCACATCAAAGTTATTTTTGGAAAGTCAACACAAAAATATCACTCCCTTAAATTCTCAAAAAGTCAATAAGGGAAAGACTTTAAGGGACAGAGGGAGTAATAAATTTCAAATCAATTTAATACAATCATATCGAATATAATTTTATTTTTCTTATAAAGAGCCTGTTCTTTAGGGCTTCATCTCTTAACTTCCAGTTCCTTCAAGTTCTTCCAATTTTTTTCAGTTTCTTCCAATTTTTCAAGTTCATTCTAGTTTCTTCCTGTTCCTTCCAGTTTCTTCCAGTTCCTTCCAGTTTTTTTCCCGTTTCTTCCAACTATTCTCATTTTCTTCGAACTCTTTCTACTCCCCAACCAATTGCTCTAAAAACAAATATTTTTAATCTGATTATTATTATTATTATTATTATTATTATTATTATCATCATCATCATCATCATCATCATCATCATCATCATCATCATCATCATCATTACAACTGTTATGTTCATAACTATAGTTTATAAATTATTCTTTTCATCTCACTATTTTTACGATTCGCACTCATTATTTTTTCTTCAATTTTTTAAAATGAATAAGACAATTTTTTGTATATTAATCTACATGATAAAACATGAAAACATCTATATGTTAAACTATATTAAAAAATTATGGATAAAATAATGACATAGAATGTTTTATTAATCTAACTTTATATAAGACCTATCACCTTTCCCTTTATTACTTAAGTTTTTCTCATTTTTCTAATTTTTATAAAAAAAATTGTAAGTCAAAATAGTTTAGAGAAAAAGACTAAAATAGGAGTAAAACATAAAAAATGTAAAAAAAATTCTGTCTTTATTCTAAAAGTAGGACTTCAATGAAAATAAAATGCCAATCATGAAAGAAAAAATAGGTTTGATTACATTATGTGACATGTCTGATATTTAAAACAAAATCTTGTAATACATAAAGTATAATTACAAATATATTATTTATAATAAATACTGCATAAATAAATTGAGGTGCAACGTAACCACAAAAACTTTTTAAAATTTAATATTTTTATATTTATGCTAACTTTATATTATAATTATTTTTTTGCAAATTTAGTTTTTTGTATTTGAAAAATAACAATACTTTTTTTGTATCTTAAAAACATTCATTAAGATAACGTGATGATGATGATGATGATAATAATAATAATAATAATAAAGATAATAATAATAATAATAATAATAATAATAATAATAATACTCCGTAATTTATAACAACAAGAATTTAAAATAAATTTTTGTAAAGTTTTTTTAGGTTTTTCAATTTTTTGAAGTTTTTCTATTTCCTTCCAGTTTTTTCTTGTTTCTTCCTGTTTTTTCCAGTTTTTTCCAGTTTCTTCTAGTTTTTCTAGTTTTTTCCTACTTTCTTCCAACATCTAGCTTGATGGTGTAAATTACTTGACCGGTCAAACTATACTAGACCGGGTCTAGAATAGTTGGCTTGATTTCGTAAAGTAAAGAAAGTAAAAACACTCGGAACGACCGGTAGGACTTTAGGTGGAACACCTGTAGCCCGAATTATATTAAAACAAGGAATGCACGGTCACTTTTACAAGGGAGTTTAGAGAGAGTGAATTCGGATCCCCTTCTT
>OOIL02006840.1:624295-644224 GCA_900332095.2 Cuscuta campestris | reverse complement strand
TTTCCTTTATTTTTAGGAAAAGTCATTATGTTCTAGTGCTATTTAAGTAAATTTTTCTTTTTAAAACAGTAATTTGCGTATGAATAAATATTGTTTTTCTTGTTATCACGTACTAAAAAAATAACCTCCTTTTTCATATGAATAAATTTCCTTTTTATCACATATTAACATAATAATAATATAAAAATTCTATATTTTTTTCACAATTTTTTGCCCTTTTAATCTGTTTACAAAAAAACAAACGGTTTTAAATCTTTACGTTATATCATTCTTTAAAATACTAATTTGCGTAGGAATAATTTACCTTTTTTAACGTACTAAAATAATCGTAGTTTTTAATCTTTACATTATATCCTTTTTTAAATCTTTCGTTCTTTTAAAATGGTAATTTGCATAGGAATAAAATATTTTTTAAAATAATCACGTTCCATCTCTTTATGTTTGCCATTTTTAAAATAACCTCTTTTCTTGTATGAATAAATTTCCTTTTTTATCACATATTTAAAAAATAATAATGATATCAAAATATAAAGTAAATTTTTATTTCTCAATTTTTTTCCTTGTTAATCTGTTTACAAAAAAAACACACGGTTGTAAATATATACGTTATATCCTCCTTTAAAGTTTTCCTTTTTTAAAATGCTAATTTTCATAGGAATAAATTACCTTTTTTTTACACGGTTGTAAAAAAATAAAAAATTATCAATAACACCCTTTATGTTTCTAGAAAAAACACACGGTTGTAAAAACATTGAATTCCTTCCTTTTTGGTCAGATTACAATGCATTCAATTGGTATAAATGAATTAGTGAGAAATTTCCTTTAATATATTCTTCTAAATTGGTAATAATACACAACCAATCATAATTGCAGATCTTTTTCATACATTGATATCAACGGTGCAGGATTATAGTGCATTGGGCGGGAAAAAAATTCCCCTGCTTTTAAGAATAGAGTGATTTAATTCTTACAGTAGTTATAGTCCATTTTATATTACTATAATTTCGGACACTTTAATTTCTTACCTTCTTTAAATACTTAACAATTACTATTACTATATTTAAATTATTTAAATTATTATATTTAAAATTACTATAATTAAAATTACTATAATTAAAATGACACAGTAATTAATACGGAGTATATAATTATGTAGTCACACGGTTATATAATTATTACCTCGGTTAATTATTACCTTTTTGATTAAAATTACTATAATTAAAATATAGTAAAATATAGCCATTATAAAATATAGCCATTATAATTAAAATATAGCCATTATAAAATTACTATAATTAATTTGACATGGTAATTAATATACAATTATGTAGTCACACGTAATATTAGATTTCATTAATAGCGTAATATACAATTTTAATCAAAATTACTAAAATTAATTTGACACGATAATTAACTTTTAATTACTATAATTAATTTGACACGGTAATCACACGTAATATACAATTTTAATTAAAATTACTATAATTAATTTGACACGGTAATTAATTAGATTTCATTAATAGCGTGCTTAATATCATTTTATTAATTACCATTTTAACTTCACAATTACCATATGTAATGGCTATACTCTTTGGGCGGGAAAACGTAATATTGACTTCACCTCTTTAGAAATAATTTGGTAAGAATAAAATAATTATTCTTACCATAATTATTTATTAAACGTAACTCAGTGTATAATTGTATAAGTTACTTTTTTTTAATTATTTCCAATTTTCTAAATCTTAGGCTTTGCAATTGTATAACTTACCTTTATTTAAAACTTACGTTTTGGAATTGTATAATAAGCAATAGGCTATTACCTTTATTTAAAATTTAAAACTTACATTAATAATGGATGTTAGATTTTAATTTTTAATACGTTAATTACTATAAATATAATAACTATATTTATAATTAAGTCACACTCCATATAAACAGCATCACCAAATTCCTTTTTATATTTTTTAAAAAGGAAATTACCTTTATTTAAAACTTACGTTAATAATGTATGTTAGATTTTAATTTTTAATACGTTAATTACTATAAATATAATAATTATATTTATAATTAAGTCACACTCCATATAAACAACATCACGAAATTCCTTTTTTAAAATTATTATGTGTTAAAACTGGTTATTATCGTGTCATAAAAAAGGAAGTGTATTTATTATAGCTTTTAAACCATTTTTTTAGATTAATAATAATAATTATTATTTTTTAGATTAATAATATCACGTTTTTAAAAAGTAATTTTAAAAAATTAGAGATAAAACTGTTCATTTTCAAAAGGAAATTGGGACTTACCTTTTTAATTATTTCCAATTATCTTTTTTTGTGAAATTGGGTGTATATTTGTATAACTTACCTTAGATTAATAATAATACAGTTTCTTTTTTGTGAAAGGAATTGTATGGAGTGTACAAAAAAAAGAGGTTAAAATAACGTACGAAATTAATTTTTTTAGATTAATAATGATAATTATTTTTTAGATTAATAATTTCACGTTTGTAAAGCCATTGTGTGTAAAAACTAATATTAATTTTAACTGCACAATAATTAACCTGCCATTTGTAAATGTAATAATGCATGGAAAAATTAAGCACATGCATAAGTTTTTAATAATTATTATTATATTTTCGGCAACTTACTATTTTAAGTGAACAATTGGCATTTGTTAATGTAAAAAAATTACCATTTTAAGTGAACAATTGCCATTTTTTGTAAATGTAATAACGCATGGAAAATTAACCACAGGCATAGATTTTTAATCATTATTATTATATTTTTGGCAACTTACCATTTTAAGTGAACAATTGCCCTTTGTTAATGTAATAACGCATGGGCGGGAAAAACTTCATGTCTTTTTAAATAAAGTATGGATGACCAGCGTCATCGGGTTCGAGTTGACCCAACGAGTTATGAATATGGTTTTTTAAATTTTTAAATTCATATTCAGACTTTCATTTTTCATTGAATAAATTTAAAAAATATAAAAATATGTACTCCGTATTAGTTTTATTAGATTATTTTATTTTGAAGTACGGAGTACTTTTTATATTTATAAATCAATATAAAGAATTAAAGAAATGTATAAGTTTAGGAAAAAAGAATAATAATTATACAATATCATTAAAATTTTGTCTGAAAATATAAATTCATACACTAAAAACGAGTAGTAAGATAAAAATATAATTATAACCTTATTTTTATAACATTATGCTTTCTCCGTCTCTGAGTATTTGTCCACTTTTGACTTTTTCAGTCAAAATTGGTAAACTTTGACCTCAATTAAATAAAAATGATATTTGATATTGATACAAAAATAATTTTATTAGATTAATTATATCAAATATTTTCAAAATATTATTTTATCTAATTAATATGTAGTGTACATTTTATTTAATTCTTGGTCAAAAGTTGGAAACAGTTGATCGAAAAAAGTCAAAATTGGTCAAAATAGTTGAATGAAAAAAGTCAAAACGGAGATAGTATTTCATAGTAAAGTATATAATTTTGAAAAAATTTACACTAGCGGGTGGGTAAAGTCGAATTTGAATGCAATCGGGTTTGACCCATTTTTATCTGGTGTAGATCAACTTCGAATTGGATCATCAAAATCCACTATTTAGGGTTAGGTTTTTTGGATAGGATGTATGGGTTGGAGATGTTTGGGCAATTAGCAAATGAGGGTTAAAATGTGTACGGACCCGAGAGCTTAAATAAAAGCGAACTCAGACGATAGAATTTCACCACGGAGACGGCCGGAACTCTGCCACTTCCCGCCGGAATGGCTACATTCACAGCGAGTCAGCCGGTTGGTTTTGAATGTTAATTGTTAGTTCTGTTTTGTTACGGTTCAATTTTGTTTATGAAGATGTGTGTTAATTGTCGATTTTCTTACTTAGTAGTAATCCATCAATAGTCAATTAAATTCTTACTTGTATGAATGTATAAACTTTTTGGCGGTCCAGAATTAGGGTGAGATGGTAATCATCGACTCTGGGGAATTACAGTTTTTTTTGTTGCTAGTATGTGCTATCATTTTTTTCTTTATGAGTTTATTTGTTCAATTTTATCCCTTCATGTCAAAAAATAATCTGAACCAAAAATGGAAACCAAATTCAAAAAACCAAACTGTTTTTGTTTGGTTTCGGTTTCGGTTTTGGGCTTTGAAAACCAAACAGAACCGTTTAAACCAAAGTGTTCAAAGAATTTTTGAAAAATATTGTTTTAGAATGCATTTCTTTTCTCTATCTTTTATTAATATACTCTGTATTACTTACTCTTTATTTTGGTCATACATTGTTTTGATAGTGATTTTCTCTTTAGAAAATTCAAATGAAGTGGGAGTTGGAAGGGAATAACCAAATTGACTCGAAAACTTCAAGATAATGAAAAAAACATAAATGTTTTATTATTGCATTTCATTAATTCATCTGTTGAAATATTCAATTCGAAGATCGAGTTTGCTTTGTCATTGTCCTTACTATTTTTAAAATTTGATTTTATTTTTTAAAAGTTACTTTTTGTTGCATTTATAAGGTTTAGTTGTTCGGTTTAATAGTTACTTTGTTGATGCATCATTAAACAAGTTATGACTTATAACATTGAGCCAATTGTTTTTTTACAAAAAATTGATTTACTTTGTTAAAAAAAAAAGAAAATTATTTTGTTATTGCTTCGTCGAGTTAGGGTTTGCTTTTTTGGGTTGGAAAAGTTAACTTCCAACTTTTTCCAACTTCTTCCAGTTTCTTCCAACGACTTAAAAAAATTATTACATATGACGAAGATACAATGTTACAAAAAGATTGTCTTACTGAAGGGAACGAAGAAGCTGATGTGCTTCAACGAATGAGAAGAACCAGAACTGAGAGAAAAAGGTTAGAGAGAGAGAGAGAAAAATAGAAGAGGGAGATATTTAGGAAGAGATTTGATTGTATTATTTTCTTGATTGAAGATTACATCTCTAGACATGCATACACACACACACACACACACACTTAACAACCCCTTAATAACTTTCTAACAAACTACTTCTAAGTACCATATCATTGCTCCCTCCTTACAAACAACATTAACAGTGGCAGATGGAAACAAAATAGCTTGGCAAAATGCTTGTGACCCATTAATTTGGAATATTCAAACGAAAGAAATTGTCACAGTTGTTTTGCTTACTCCACTGGGAAGAAATAAAATACCAATTTCCTCTCTCCCTTCTCGCTGTCTTCTCTTTCAAATTCTCTCTCAGTTTCGGGTTCTTCTTCTTCATTGGGCAGCTATGATATACAGTGGTTGGAGACATTGGGTCCAATTGGTTGGAACTTCAAAGAAATGATTATGAAGTTTGAAGTGAAAGGAGAAAATGCAAAATTGAAAGAAATGGTGAAATGAAGAATGATGGTTGTAGAAGAGATACTAGCTGCAAAATTATATAACAAACCCATCCAGTTTTGCTTCTTACAATTCTTCACAGGAAAAAAGGAGATGAAGCCTAGCATGGTACAATGCTGTGGAAACAGAAGAAAGGATGATTCCAGTTTAGAGTTTGAAGCTATAAAGAAAGATTACAGTATAGTCTTTGAAGATCCAACAAAATTGTCTCCTCTGAGAAGTGTTTGATCCTGGTATTCTACCCGTACCAATAGCCATCCCACATACTTTGTTCATTCTAGGTGAAATCATTTCATGGGAGTCTATCTGCTGCACTGCATATGCTAGTTTGGTTCCAAGGGCAATCAGCTACAAAAATCCCACTTCTCCTTCTATTTTCTTCCAACATCTAACTTTAGAATTCCAACAAAAAAGAACATGCCCTTAGTGTTGCAATTTTGTTAAAACATATAAATTTTTATTTTGAAAAACCAAAAAAAAAAAGCAAAAAAACAAAAAAACTGCACAAAACCAAACCAAATCACTAATAGTTTACATATTTTTGCTGCGAAACCAAATGCAACCAAACCACTACCTTACCTTCCGTTTTGTCTTTGATTTTGGGTAAAAACCGAACCCAAGCCTAGGGTCTATGGACTATGGCAAACAGCCTCTCCACCTCACATTGGTGGAGGTTACATCTTATCCTCTCCAAACCCGAGATAACAATGAGAAGGGCATCACAATGATCAGGTGCAACCTCTTCAAAACATTTTTTATATATTCAAAAAAAATCTCTTAGCAAATATTCACTCCCATGGAGCTAAAGATTCACTATTTGTTGGCTTTAGGGTATGACGTAACAAAGCAAAATGGCTCTACGCTTCTTTTATAGTGAAGTAGTAATGAGTCAATGCAACTCCCAGCACTCATGATGGGTAATCTGGTAACAATGGGTTAGGCTGCATACATCCGACCTCCTTACCTCACAATGGGCGGGACTGCCGGCAGCCTTTTCGGCACTGAGATATTGTTGTTGTCGTTGTAAGTTGTAACAAATATCTCTTGGCAGGAGTATAATTGCGATAAAATAAATTAAATTTCAAAACTTAGCAATATAACCACATTTATAAAGAAAAAATATTTAATAACAAAATTCATGTGTTTAAGGAGC
Organism: Cuscuta campestris; assembly: GCA_900332095.2. Lineage (NCBI taxonomy): Eukaryota > Viridiplantae > Streptophyta > Magnoliopsida > Solanales > Convolvulaceae > Cuscuta > Cuscuta campestris. The sequence goes on along the minus strand of OOIL02006840.1, from coordinate 637,678 downwards.
TTGTATTTTTAAATTCATATCAATGGCTTTAATTTATCACATGCATATCATATACTGATAATGCTTTTTTTACATCTATGGCACTATTCTTCCCCGTTATTTTCGAGCATATTTAAACAACATCATTTACTCTATGCAGCTTGGTAGAACTAGGTCTGTCACTCTAAAGCGCAAATACGAAGATGGCCAACCCTCTGGTGTCAAGCGGCATGCTCAAGAAGTGGCTTCAATCTGTAACTAATTTACCTTTTTTTTTGCTTTATTCTCTTTCCCCCCTCTTCCAATCTATGGCTATAGCCAATGTTATTAAAACTGGACCGGAGCGGCCGGTGCCGGTCTAACCCAAATCTGGTCCAGTTTGATGGTTAAATTCGTTTTTTATAAAATCATCCAAACCCGACAGAACTGGCGAACCGCGTGAACTGAGTAGGTCCGACTGGTCCACGGGTTTGGTTCAAAAGCACTCTTCCGATAATTTTTATTTAAAAAATGGAATTTGAGGTGTGCAAGTGTTGAACCCCTGACTTTTGATTCCACTTTATTTTAGTTGTTTAAGGAGCCATAGAATGTGTTAAGTATATTAGATTTCTAATATTTGGGTTTTGTAAATTTTAAAAACCTTCCAATTATTTAGAAAAGAGAATTATGTTTGTGTAACATATTTATTTTATGAACTTCCAAAATAGTTCAAGAAAAGAAATGAGCATTATTATTATTTACCTAAAAATATATATAAATAATTAATAATTCACACCTTGAAATTTATTTTCATCTTTAAAAATGAAGTACAAATAATATTTACTAATTTTAAGTTAATATTCTACAATTTTTTGTTTATAATTTTTCTCATTTCAATCAACTAAATATATGTTTGAAGTATTACATTGTATTCCTTCGGTCCCACAAAACATTTCCTGTTTGAAAAAAGGTGGGCTTTAAAAATGTGTAATTTTGGTTTGTTACTTTCTAACTTCTAATTTTCTATCCAACATATCATATCCTACCCTATTATAAAGTAAGGGCAAACTTAGAAAATAACACCAAAATTACATTTTTTTAAGCCCGCCTTTTTTGAAACATGAAATGTTTTGTGGGACGGAGGAAGTATATAAAAACATATTTACTAGTAGACATGGCTTATCAAAACGTTGACCGGGTCGTTGATGTGGTTCCGACCAAAGAAACCTTGACCCACTTGCTTCTTTGGTTCGGTGTCCGGTTAGTTTTTCAGAACATTGGTTTTAGCTGAACCCGGTGATATTTTTTTGATGAACCTAGTAGGTTCAAGCTCAAAACTGTGTTCTGCAGCTGCTAAGGGAGAGTATTTCCAACAACATCATCATCATGCTGATGAGGGTCAGAATATAATAAAGAAGAGTGGTAGTCATCGACCCTCCAAATTCCGATGCGCTATTTGTTTTGAGGAAGAACCAATGTCTGATGGGTTTGAAATCAAGGTGTGTCATCACGTCTTCTGTGCTACCTGCATGACCACGTACGTTGCCACCAAGATACGCCAAAACATTGTGAAGGTCACATGCCCGACCCCAAAATGTCCCTCGGAATTGAAGCCTAGACATTTGCAGACCATTTTGCCTCGTGAAGTTATCGATAGATGGGAAACTGCAAGATGTGAATCCATAATTGCTGAGTCTCAGAAGACTTACTGCCCCTTTAAGGATTGTTCGGTTTTGTTGGTGGATGACGGAGGGGAAGTTGTGACCAGTGCCGAGTGCCCGTCGTGTCACCGGCTGTTTTGTGCACAGTTTAGGGTTCCATGGCATGGGATGATGACCTGTCGAGAATTCCAAAGGAAGAAGAACATGAACAAAAATGAACAAGATTTGGATAACAAGTTCTTCAAGCTGGCCGAAAAGAAAAAGTGGCAAAAATGCCCCAAGTGCAAGATGTTTGTGCAGAGACGAAGTGGATGTGAACACATTAAATGCAGGTTTGTGATTAATGATGTATTTGTATACTTACTTTTTCATACAAAGTAGCATTTTCATTAGGTTCCTGTATATAATACTTCCACCGTCTTTCTAAGATCTTCTTATTTTGATTTTTTTAAGATCTTATTTTGATTTTTTGTGATTTTTAAGGAGAATTGAAAAAAGATGGAATTTTACAAAAATGCCCTTAATGAAAATGGGTGGAGTGTATTAAATAAAGTGAGTGAGGTGTAAATAAATAAAGTAAGTGGAGGTCGTTGTGACATTTTAAATGTTAGAAAGAGTAATCAGAAGATCTATAGGGGAGAAATAAAAAGAGTTATGAGGGAGGGAGAGGGTAATTAATAAGCTCTTGTGGTAATGTGGTTTTTGTAGGTGTGGAAGAAGCTTCTGCTACCATTGTGGGGATAAATGGTATTCTGGACATATATGCAAGAAACATCGTCCTTCTTCTTGAAGCAGGGCAGGGCAGGGCAAAATATATGAGATTTTGTGTTTTAGAATTTTCAGTTCTGTTTATACCATTTCTGCTTCATTATCTTTATTAGTTAATCAGAATTTTATTAGTTAATCAGAATTTGAAAGTTTTTTTTTTCCGGCCATATGGTTTTTGGGGGTAAATGCATCAAGGGCTTAACCAAAATATACCCTGTTTATGAGTGCAAAACTTAAATCATTATTGTCTTCTTGCTATTATAATTATAAAAATTGATATTGCGAATTTTTTATTTAAATGAATTTAACTACTTTTCACTAGTTTTGGTTCTAAAATTAACTCATTTTTCTTTGAAATTCCTTGAACTAAACATAGTGTTAACATCTTTTAAACAGAAATAGATATGCAAGTATGGGTGGAGCCAGATTTGTCGAACTAAGGTGCTAGGTTATGAGATTAGTGTTTTATTTAAAATGATTTGAATATAATTAATGAATAATGGAATCTTTATGCACAATAATCTGACTTTTTTGTGGAGTTGTAGGTTATAATCGGACTAGATAATATGAACTAACAATTTTAGAACTGTTGTATAAAATGGACCTTGCTTTTTTTTGAACACTCTCTCTATTATATTTGTTGATGGTGTAAATTAGTTGACCGAACGACAAAAGTCTAGAGCACACAAAAAAGATTATGAATTCGGATCTTCCCTAATGATGGTTTATAATAGTATTTATAACAAGAAACTGAGAGACAAGGCCATTTACGCCCCTGCCTGGCCACGTGTTGAGCCAATGGTATGTTTCTGCGTTGATGTCACCTTGTCTTGTAACATTTGTCCTTTATCCTCTAAAATATTCCTTCTGCGCTTGTCCCCTTGTGAATATCGTAATGTCAGGGAGATGTCTATTGTCTTATCGGTTCGGTGCATGGTACCTAGTCTGACTAGGTCACCACCGTCCAATCAAGTCTGTATCTGTGGTTAGCTACACCCGTAATTCTCTCAAGTCTCAGACCTCCACCCGGGTTGTCCCTAGTTGAGTATCGACAACCACCACATTATGATTTCCACCCCCTCTTAAGACTAGCCCGAACTTTTAACGGTATTCATGGGAATGATGTTTAGAAACTTCGAAGTGGGAAAAAGAAAAAAAAGTGAGTGTAGCTTGTGTTGTCATGACTGATAGCTTTTGATGTCATAGCTTAACGCGATTTAGCCCCTCTTAAGTTTGTAGTTTGAGTTTTGATAGAATAGTATTCGGGAGAATTTCTCTTGTATTTCTGATATTCACAATATGAACAAAGATTACACACACACGCACATGATCCCACAAGCTAGAAACTCTATATGCAAACTAAATAGAGAAGGAAAGAAAATTAATTTGCATCGAGAAACAACCATAATAATATATACAGAAATATATGGAAATATATTCTTTTTTTAAACACCTTCCTCAAGTTGGGGCATGCCAAAGTGAAATGTCCAACTTGGGAAAAAGAAACTCTAGACGAGATTTTCCTAGCGCCTTTGTATGAATATTTGCAAGCTGCTGCGTAGTAGGAACATGATACGTACGAAACAGCAACATAAATCAAAACATGAATCACTCCCTTTTCCCAACAAAAGAGAATAAGGAGTAATCAGCAATGGACTGAACAAAACCATAGTGTCTCAAAGCTCCAGACAGTTTAGCAAATCAACATCGTGGTGCTTGTTTCAATTTGTACAGAGATTTCTGGAGTTTGCACACCATATCGAAGGAGTTCGAAAAACCTGGTGGCAAGTGCATATAAACCTTATCTTGAAGATCTCAATGTAAGAATGGATTGTGAACGTCCATATAATGCAGCTCCCATCCTTTAGCTGCTGCAATAGCCAATATTTTCCATACAGTTGTTAATTTAACCACCAGGGTAAATGTCTCGTTGTAATCTAGACCTTCTACCTAATGATTGCCAAGTATATATGACCAACCTGGCCTTGTATCGTTCCATGCTTCCATCACACTTGCGTTTGATTTTATACACCCATTTGCAGCCCGTGGGCTTCTTATGATGAGGAAGAGGAATAAGAGACCATGTGCACCGCCGCGGCATGCACCGGCGGTTGACCGTCTAACAACTTCGGTTGACCGTCCATTGCCACGGCCTGGACCGCAGCCCCTGCCGTGGTTCGTTCCTCTTCCACATCCACTCAGATCACGGAAATCCCATCCCTCAGGATACCTATGCAGCTTGTAGCAAACATCATTCTCATGCCCTGTCTTGCCACAATGAGAGCACGCTAGCTCTCTTGCCTTGGTTTTGTTCTTCACTACAAAAGCAACAACATCAACATCACATCCATCACCTTTTTTCATGGAATTTCAGCCCATCTCATCCAGCATGAGAATATTATAAATTCTTCCAATTGACGGTACAAGTTTCTGTGCCAATAAATTTGACCGCAGGGTCCCATACCACACATCATTCAACCCCATCAAGAATTGGTGAGCACGCTCTGTCTCACGAATCTGTGCAAGTATAACTGGAAAATCACATATGCAATTCTTGCACGCACACACAGGAGGACGCTCAAAATTTGCCAAATCATCCCACAAACTTCTTCATCTTCCCATAATATTCCATTATGGAAAGATTCTTCTGATTGCACTCCACCAACTCCCGTTTCAACTGTTGAACCCTAGGTCCATTAACAACAGAGAAACGGGCCTTCAGATCATTCCACAAATCAGAGGTCTTCTCAACGAATGATAAGCTTGATCTGAAGGTTGGATCAATGGTGTTTCGAATATTAGAGAACAAATTTTGATGATTTGTCCACCAATCATCTAAATCGTCAAAATCAGGATCTGGGATTCCAATCGATCCATCAACAAACCCAAATTTCTTGCGTGCTCGAAGAACAAGGCGTAGAGATTTAGACCACTCATCATAGTTATCTCCCTTCAAGACAACTTGGGTCAAAAGCATACTAGGATTGTTGCTAAGAGATAAATCATACGGAAAGATACGACGGCGTCACATCACAACATCCTCCTCCTCACCTTCCTCAGGTTTCCTGCAGTCTTCTTGCTTTTTTATTCTGACATGATCGGAAAGGCAGCAACGAATCAATAGTAGTAGTGGCATCTGGATTGCAGAACAATAACGACGATCAATGGACGAGATGTCAGGTCGACCATTAAGCAGCAGTAGCGGAAAAGGAAAATAGTAGCGACGGTCGATGGATGCGGTGCCCGGTCGACCGTAAACAACAGTAGAGAAAAAAAATATTGAGAGAGGTGGACGGCTTAATACTGATTGACCAAGCTTAGCACGATTTAGGTTTATGTTTCGATACCATGAAAGAAAAGTCTTCATGATAATTTCTCTCGTATTTATGATATTCACAATATGAGCAAAGGCTGTATACATAGAGGATCCCACATGCTAGGAACTCTATATGTAAACTAAATACAAAAAGAAAGAAAATCAATATATATCGGGCAACTCTGAGCAAGGATACAATAAACCTTATAGCCCTTAATTTAAGCATCCATGTCGAGCAACTCTGATCTACTTTTTTTAACGAAAGGCCACATATGTGTTCGTAAAAAAGCAATAATAATATACTATACTTACTATACTATACAGACAATTGATACTTGCTCAATGGGGAGAGAACCTATTTATATAGATTAACACTGTGTTTGGTTCAAGAAATTTTGTAGGAAAAGAAAAGAAAACGGGTTTCCCTCATTTTCCTTACCAAAATGGGACCTATTATTATTATTATTATTATTACATATGAAGTATATTATTATTATTATTATTATTATTATTATTATTATTATTATTATTATTATTATTATTATTATTATTATTACATATGAAGTATATATTTACAGAGTATACACTTTTGAGGGGTTTGGGTTTCCTTTTCTGGGTAGAATTGGGTTTATACAAAGTATTTACCTATATTTTATTTGTTTAATTTTATTATATTACAAAATATATTCATTTATTTATTCTACTATAATATCTATTTTGTTCATAATTTTTTATACATAAGTCCAAACTTAACAAGTAATATGTCGTTGGTCATCTTTTCACGAGATCTATCCAACGACAAAAATATTGAATATATAATTTCCACTTTAGAAAATACTTTAATTTTTGGGATAGAAAAATAGAGTAAAATAATATACTTATTTACTTAAATTAGCGGTTAACTACCAAGCCAGTCTTTGGGGTGCTACAAATAGTATTCAAAAAATTATTTTGAATAGAAACATGAAATTTCAACAATTTTAATTTTTTCAACATTTTCCAACTCCTTCCCGTTTTTTCAACTCTTTCATGTTTTATCCAACGTCTTTGTGCTCCTGCCAACTCCTTTCAACTCTTTCTAATTTTTTCCAATATTCAATTCTAAAATTCAAACATAAAAGAATAAGGTCTAATTATGATGTATAGAATACTAGTGGGGTTATATTTAGATTAATTACACCCATTTTGGATATGATGCTAGCTCACTCGTTCATTTCAGAACTCTAGGATTTTTTGTTAAAAAATTTGATGGTTCTTACCTCTCTAACCTTCCAACGAACCCCCTCTCCCTTCCCCCGCTCCCCCCAGCCCAGCTCAATCCCACCTCGCTTCCGCCGTCAATTAAACCTCTAAAAACTAGTTGATTTTGGGGTCAAAAAATTAGAGGTTCAATTTACGTAGTGAGGGTGAGTTTGAGTCGAGCCAAAGTAAAAAATTGAGGAGTTAGAACCCTTAATTTTTCGAATAAAACATTATAAAATCCTCCATTGGACCGACGTCACAATATATTACCCAAAATAACTGTCAGTATTGCTCGTAGAATACACTTTTAACACTAATGACTACACATGCAATGTGTTTTCGGAGTGAAATTATGATTTTGTTTATCTATTGTTCAATTCGATATTGGTCCTTTATTAAAGGGGCTTTTCTTTTTAGTCCTTCATTATTAAATATTACTCTGGCAGATCTTCTTTTATGAATATCTTTTCATAAATAGTTATTTTTTGATATTGTAGAAAATAATAATGGAGAATAATTCTATATTGATTTGTCTTGGAGATTACAAAGATTGAACCCTCTTTATATAAGAAGAGAGTAACACAAATAAGTAAATTTTGTTTCTACCAGAATTCTATTCCTACTTTAACAAGAATAGGAAAACTAGCAAACCCTAAAACATATTCTAACACTCCCCCCTCAAGTTGAGAATGAGGATCACGAATGAACAACTTGAACAATAAAACTAGAAATACAAAATAAAACAACTTGGACAAAACTTTGATTTGTTATGCCAACGACGGATGAATGCGACTTGACGAGCAAACGAACAAGCGAAATTTGATGACGAATGACTCCCACGCAGGATGACAAACGAACGGACAGAATGTTGTCGGACTGAGGATCGACGACCGACCCCCACAAACTGACATGCCGTACGTACGGCTAGTTGCGACTGTTACATAGCAAACAAGTCAAACAACCAAATATTAGACGAGAACGATGCCCAGATATTTTTGGACGTAGATCGGACTAGACGATAACGATGCCCAGATTTTTTTGGACGTTGATCGGACTAGACGATAACGATGCCCAGATTGCATACAACGAAACAAAATTGACGGATCTAACTTTTGACAGAGGACGAATTTAGGCGAAGAGAATAGATGAAGGATGCCACCCCACCACTGTTGCACCAATAACGGGAGACGCCAACGTATGTCGACTAGCTATTGATGATGGGTGTTTGATGACGATCAAGCAATAAGGTGAGGACGGACGAACCAGGTGGAGAAGTTGCTGGACGGATGGGACTCCAGGCGGTTGACTGTTCATGATGGCAAAGGTTGTGTGGCGGACGGCAAACCTATTTGTGGGCGGAAAACCTATTTAGGATGGGTGTGGACAACTAGATTGGGAAATAAGACACTTGAGATGAACCACATTAAAAGATTGAATCCAATCGATTAGTTAGTTCAACTCAAGAGCTTATATACCGATTATTTTCCTCTTGAATTTCCGATGTGGGATGCACTCTAACACTCCCCCTCAAATGGACAACCGGACCATTTTGAATCTAACCGATTGACCACTTGCAAATGAACTCCCATTCCCTTGACTTTTTTTTTTGAGCGCCAACACCTAAAGGACCACGAGCCGCTGGGTATGGACTTCTAGACGAGCAATCGTGTTAAACGGGCCACAGGCCGTTGGGTACATACTCCATACGGACAACTGTGCTAAAGACTAACGGGCCGTTAGGAATGAACGTCTAGACGGAGACCTTGACAAACGAGGTGGGCCAAAACCTGCTCCGATACCATGATAGAATTTAGGATGGGTGTGGACAACTAGATTGGGAAATAAGACACTTGAGATGAACCACATTAAAAGATTGAATCCAATCGATTAGTTAGTTCAACTCAAGAGCTTATATACCGATTATTTTCCTCTTGAATTTCCGATGTGGATGCACTCTAACACACGATATGTAGTTCTAGCGACGATAATAACGATTGGCACGACACACCTAGAATTAGGCGACGAGCTAGGCACCAATAACTTCGACGATGTCCTGGTTTACGGTGACGACCTAGGACTGGGATAGGGCAAGAACGACTGATCTATAGATCTAGGCGCAAAGCATAATGAACAAAGAAGAACAACATCCCGGCAGACGGCTAATGGCGGTGGCGCCGCCCGCCAGTAGTGAAGACAGAATTTTTAGGCCACCAAGAACGGTGGCTCTGATACCATGTAGAAAATAATAATGGAGAATAATTCTATATTGATTTGTCTTGGAGATTACAAAGATTGAACCCTCTTTATATAAGAAGAGAGTAACACAAATAAGTAAGTTCTATTTCTACCATAATTCTATTCCTACTTTAACAAGAATAGGAAAACTAGCAAACCCTAAAACATATTCTAATAGATATTCTATCATGTAGTGTTAATTTGAGGGCTAAAGGTATAATTTTACAATGACAATATGTCTCTCTTGTCATACACAATTTCAAATGTAGCTTCTGATGCGTCGTTTGTGAATTATATTCGTTTTCTACTATAATTATAGCTTACAGATGCAGTCTTTCGTTGGAATTCTAGCTCGCAATTATAGTCATTATTTTTATATTATCCGTCTAATCAATATCAGAATACGTCATTGAAATAAGGTTGATGTCAAATTATACTTTTGTCCTTTAAATTAACACCAACAAGGTAGAAGATAAAAAAAAGATCATTTCTGGAAAGAAATCCTTTAAAGAAGGACTACAGAGGTAATATTTGATAATAAAAGATTAGATATGGAAACCCCTTGTTATAACCAACCAATTATGAAATTTACACTTTTTTAAATTAAACCCAAAAATATTGGCAAGATAATTTATAGTAATTTTATTTGAGAGTATTTGTTTAATTTGGTTTCTTTAATGATAAATTAAGTAAAATTATACTCCGTAACAAATATTAGTACAAACATAGTTTCATTAGTTTATCTTTTAAAAAATTATCGAAAATTTATTTCACTATATTGATATACGCTACAAATTTTATAAAATTGATAATTAAAATTTCTCTAATTTATTTCAAGTTTCACTTTTATTTATCCAAAAACAAAACCTCTACATGAAGAGAATAAAAATTTAAAAGTTGCGGGGGGTACAACAAGTGGTCAACCATAACACCGAATTTGACTTCTGGCAGCCCAAGAGATCCAATGTCCAAAAATTACGGAGTGGAGTACATGTTAAGAAAACCGGCCGCCGGAGCAAGAATCTCGCCGGAGTTAACAGTTTCAAGCAATACAAATCTCCAATTTCGACTTGTTTTCCTGATCAACGATATCGAGAAGCACCGGATCCACTTTCACGCGACTGTCAACGTGGACCCGAAACCGCTGGTCCCTCCACAGCACCTTGGCGGCGCCGACGATATCCACCGCCGCGTCCAGATCCATCTCGCGGCGCGCGACGTCGGCGACGAACTTCTTGGAGTGCTTGGCGAGCGCCTTCCCCTTGAGGCGCGCCGGGAGGCGGAGCAGCTGGCAGGAGCGCGGCGGCTGGGAGCCGGCGTCGACGCGGGCGGATCCGAGGTGCGATCCGGAGTAGAAGATGGACAATTCCGTCGGGGAGTACTGGATCGGGGCGATGTTAGGGTTGGAGACGTGGACGGTGAGGATGACGTCGGCGTCCACGACCGGGAAATTGAGCTTGAGGGAGGTCAGATCTATGGAGACGAGGTGGAATGCGGGGTCTCGCGGCTTAGAGGCGAGTAGCGCCGCCGTGGCAGTAGCGGCTGCCGCCCCTATGAATGCGGAGGACCAGCTCCATCTCTTGGCTTGTCCGCCGCTACTGCCCATTTTGGTTCGAATTGGGACAGGCAGGATAAAGAGAGATGGGTGAAAAGGCGAGAGAAATAGAGGGAAAGTTGAATGCGAATGGACGTCTCAGGGAGTGGGGTCACGTTCCTGTCCCTTCACTACACCCTATCTAACGAAGACGAAATATTTATCCCATAATGCTAAAATAGTACCACTACTATTTTGGAATGAAGTACATAATACTCCCTCCGTCCCCCTAAGATGTTCTCATTTTGACTTTTGGTGATTTTTAAGGAAAGTTGAAAAAAGTGAAAGTTTACCATAATACCCTTAATGAAAAATGGGTGGAGTGTATTAAATGAGGTGGGTGAGGTGTAATAAATAAAGTAAGTGGGGGTAGTTGTGGTATTTTAATTGTTAAAATATGAAATGAGAAGATCTATTGTGGACAAAGAAAAGGGGCTATTGGGAAGATCTATGAGGGACGGAGGGAGTATAAAAAAAAAGTAGGGATATAGTGGTATATTCATTAAAAAAAATTTGTCAAAATAGAAAATGAGAAAAATAATTTTAGACAGCTCAAAAGAAAAAGTGAGAAAGAAATTTTTAGACAAAAGTATAATTTTTTTTCCCATTTTCTCTTTTTCTTTTTTCACTTCTCACTTTCTCTCTTCGCTTCTCTTACTCTCCTCAATTCACCAATTTTTCCCGAAAAAACCCTAAATCCCACTCTTCCGCGACAAGGTTGTGCCGTGGTCCCCTCCATCGCCCGTTCGGCTCCCTTGCTACTCTAGGATCCGGCAAAATACCCGTCCCTCACCTGTCTCACTTCTATCTACAGGTTCGGACCCCTCCCTAGCTCCCCGATCTAGTCTCTGATGAAAGAATTTGAACCCCTCTCATCTCTCGGGGTTGGCCATCTTGTCTCCAAGTTCAGGAGTCACCCTCGTCATCTCGGCCTCAACTACAAAATTCACAGAAGGCGACTCTCCACTTTGATTATCATGAATCTGTATATGCTTACTTTCTATGGATATTAGAGCATAGACGATTATCATCTGTCAATTCAACTTCTTAGTAGATTATTATTTATGAATTTTATTACATTATTGTCTAAGAATGTTAGCACAAAAGCTTGTTATTTGCATATGGTAATTCATAGTAGATTATATCTTCCCTTGTTTACATATATGTCCATGAATTTGTAAATGCTTATTTTTTGTGAATATTAGAGAACAGAAGATTACTGTTTGTGAATTAAACTTCATGGTTGATTATTGTGTGTGAATTTAAGTATATAACCGCATATGGAAGACCATAGTAGATTATGCTGTATAATTGGTGTGAAAGTACTAATGATCATTCTTTGTACGTTTAGGAAGAACCTATGATCTTCTAGGGAGGATGTCTTTCTTAATCCCTATTACAGGCCATTTTGGAGTAAAATGTTGTCCCGACATACGAGAAGCCATCGACAATTCTCAGAAGAAATTCAATCATAGCCAATTAGCAGAATTTGAAAATACTCCGGGTGGACATTTCATGAGGGTTCAGAAGCCTCAGTTTTCTGGCAGGTCGTGCACCACATGCTTCTCCTCCGTATAGACAATCAACTAGATGATGATTTCTAGATCTTGCAAAATGGCAAAATTTTAAAATTCACTTTCGATGATTGGTGTCGTATAGCTGACTTGCATAATATAAAAAAGTACCCAACATTTGAAGACATGGATCTTGGAGAGAGGAGTGCATGTCACACATTTCTAGGTGGTGAGGAGATGAAGTGCACGTTCAAACATCTACGTGCTCAATACGTTGCAGCAAAGAATATCATCGATTCATAGAAAATGATAGATTTCAGCATGTTCTACTTTATTGAGTCTGTGCTTTTGGCTAAAGATATATAAATCAACTTGCATTGAATCAAACCACTTGCATTTGATTGAGGAGCCAAAAAAATTCAAATATTATCCATGGTCTTGGGAGTCATACTTGCTCACAATACGACACATGAAGGGAGCAATGGATGGTCAATCGGAGAAGTTTGAAAAGAAAGTTTGGAAAACACAAGCTATAAACACTTAAAGTACACATTTTATGATTTTCCATTGCCCATTCAGGTTAGTAGATGAACTAAAATATTCATTTTAAAACTTCTTTGGAATAGACATTCTTTGAGGATTGCATTTTTTTTCCAGGTTTGGGCATATGAGTATTTTTCAGAGTTGGTAGAAAGTGTTAGGTTATGGAGCCTGATGCTTAATGATTAAGTTTGCTTAATGGTTAAGTTTACTTAATGGCTAAGTTTACTTAATGGCTAAGCTTTCTTAATGGTTAAGTTTACTTAATGGCTAAGTTTGCTTAATGACTAAGTTTTCTTAATGGTTAAGTAAGTAGAGGTTGTAATGCCTATATATATTCTCCTTTGTAGCTAATTTTTTAGAGAGAGGCAAGAGACAAATTCTCTGTAATTGTATCTGCCTGAAATCATCAATAAACACATCTAGCCGCCGTGGAAGTTTACTCACGGGGTGTTACCACGTTATTTCACGTGTTTCACTTTCTCTCTACTTTTACTCTCTCGTTTTTTCTTCTCCTTCTTCATCGGATTTCTGTGAGTGTTCTTGATTCGATCC
>OOIL02006840.1:607184-620237 GCA_900332095.2 Cuscuta campestris | reverse complement strand
CTTAATGGTTAAGTTTACTTAATGGCTAAGTTTGCTTAATGACTAAGTTTTCTTAATGGTTAAGTAAGTAGAGGTTGTAATGCCTATATATATTCTCCTTTGTAGCTAATTTTTTAGAGAGAGGCAAGAGACAAATTCTCTGTAATTGTATCTGCCTGAAATCATCAATAAACACATCTAGCCGCCGTGGAAGTTTACTCACGGGGTGTTACCACGTTATTTCACGTGTTTCACTTTCTCTCTACTTTTACTCTCTCGTTTTTTCTTCTCCTTCTTCATCGGATTTCTGTGAGTGTTCTTGATTCGATCCTAACAGAAAGAAAGCTTCCCGTGAAAGAAGGCAAAGAAGCTTGCGCCCTACTAAACTCGTCATCAAAAAAATTTACAAAAGCAATCACAATCAAAGACATATTCTTCCCTAATGTCCAACCTAAGAAGGCAATATTTTGACTTTATTCCATAATTGCAAACTTACTTTTAACATATGTGAATTGACATAGTACCTGCAGTAAATGTGTGGGAATATAACTTGTGTAATTTCTTGCTTTTTTGCAGGATGGTGATGCCGACACTCTAAGAGCCATTAGAGATTTGAAGAAATACATGGATCACTTTGACGAGAAGATGGATGAAATAAAGATGTTATTGATTGAAATGCTAAAGAAGTTAAATTCAAGGGACATGACCATTCATTGCTCCCTTCATATATCGTATCGAGAGCAAGGATGACTCTCAAGACCATGGATAACATTTGAATTTTTTTGGCTCCTCAATCAAATGCAAGTGGCTTGATTCAATGCAAGTTGATTTATCTTAAGCCAAAAGCACGGACTCAATAAAATAGAGCATGCTAAAATCTACCATTTGCTTTGAATCAGTGGTATTCTCTGCTGCAACGTATTTAACACGTAGATGTTTGAACGTGCACTTCATCTCGTCACCACCCGGGAATGTGTGACTTACACTCGAAGATCCTTGTCTTCAAATGTTGGGTACTTTTTTGCATTATGCAAGGCAGTTATGCGACACCAATCATCAAAAGTGAGTTTTAGAATTTTGTCATTTCGCAAGATCTAGAATTCATCATCTGGTTGATTGTCTACAGAGAGGAGTAGCATGTGGTTCACGACTTGCCCAAAAAATTGAAGCCTCAAAAGCCTCATGAAATGTCCAACCGAAGTCTTTTTAAATTGTGCTAATTGGTTAAGATTGAGTTTCTTCTGAATGTTGTTGATGGCTTTCCATATGTCAGAACAAATCGAACATCTCACTCCAAAATGATCTGTAAAAGGGATTAAGAAAGACATCCTCCCTAAAAGATTATAGGTTCTTCCTAAAAGCACAAAGAATGACCATTAGTACTTTCACACCCATTATACAACATAATACACTATGATCTTCCATAATATACTTAAATTCACACACAATAATATACTATGAAGTTTAATTCACAAAACCTTTTTCTTTTCTTTTTTCATTTCTCTCATCAAACCTTTTTCATTTCTAAGTCAAAACCAATAAAATTTTATGACACAGCAGTATTTGATTGCGTTTATAATGGAGTAACTGCTATATGGGTCGTGCTTTCCGATTGAACGGCTATGCTGGATTGGAGTATATACAAGTATATCTCAACCCTTTTGTCAGTTTTGTGGCATTGTGGAATACGAATCAGAGTCCGGAGACAAGTTGTTTGACATTTTGATTTGATAAAATTATAGTCATCACCTTTTACTTCGTAAAATTTTTTGTTTAATATTTTTTAAAAATCATTTTAAATAAGAGTAAAACTTAGAAAAAAATGTCAAAATAGAAGCTCAATATTTTTATCCCCTACATAGGATTTTATACTCTAGTAATGTGATATTCTACATGGACACTTTACAATACTTTTGGGTAATGTACATGATCATGATTTGCATTACAAATACATTTTAGCTCCTATTTCAAGAATAAAAATATGAAACTCTTATTTCGTTATATTTTCAATATTTTACTCCTACTTTAGTCTTTTTTCCATTTTTAATATGTAAATTTTATTTTTAAATCCTACTCTAATTTCCAAATAAATTATATTGAAAACATTTCAATTAAACATCATAAAATTAAACATGCAATATAAATGGAACAGGGGACTAATACATTTGTGACCAACATGCTCAAAAGTACTATACATCTCAAGGCAGGGCCAGCCCCGGCATTTTATGGGCCTTGTGCCAATTAAAAAATTTTGACTTCTCTTATAATTATTTTTAAAAAAAATTCAATATCACTTGATGAATTAGAATGATTGAATTTGTCATATTATTATTGTACTACATATATTTACTTAAAATTGAAAGCTTAAAACCCTGAACTAATTATTTTTTACAATAATATATTACTAGTACTATTAGAGAAAAAATAATTATGGGCCTGTTTATAAACCCCTAGGCGGCAACCCCATATGCCTACCCCAGGGCCGGCCCTGGCTCGGGGAAGAACGTAGGTCGTAGGCCCAGAGAGTAGCGTACAAATTGATAAGTTAAACTATAATTTTAGACCGATCAATAAAAAATGAGATATATCTCTGGTATATACAAGGTTTATGCCTTGTGCATAGTCGTTCTTATCACTGTTGGCAAGAGTCGAACTCGGATATTACCATTTGCATCCCCTATTGACTAACGAAATTACGCCTAAGCAACATTGTTATTGAGTGAGACAAGTCTTCGCGAAAACTTCTCTATTCCCCGGAGTAGAGGAAAAATCTAATTTGCCTCTTAAACCCTATACTTGAGTGGGTTAAACTCAGTTTGGGCAGGAATAAGGGTCATCCCTGTGACATAGAGTGTGAAACAAAAGATGCATTCCACAACGCATTCAAACACTCATTCATCCATTCATCATGACCAACAAACCATTGAAACAAAATTTACAAGGAATTGAACTAACTCTACAAGGCTAATGAAACTACACAGTCAATGAATGAAAATCAAACATTAAAAAAACAGCTACATGAATCACACATGCTCTTAGAATGACAAACTATATCTAAGAAAAGATGAGGTTTGGCACATGAGATGACAGGGTGAGAAAAAGAAGAAAAAAAAGAGGAGTCAGCAGTCATTTAACCTTGACACCCCTGTCTTTGCAAAGCATGAGCCACTCTTGAATCACGGCTGTTTGTAGAGCACGGTGTTCCACCTCCTCGGCTGTCAGTTTGAACAAAGTTGTTGGCCCCTTAGGTTTACCGTCTTTGCCCACATCATCATCGTCATCATCAATATCCTTGTCATCCTCATCTTCTTCATCCTCGGCGGATTTTCTAGGTCTTGCTGCTTTGAGCAAAGCGATCCGTTCCATTGAGATCTTCAACTTATCAGCAGCAGCCATCTTCACTTCGTCTTCGGGCATGTACTCAACACCACCGTCGGTCAGATCATCTAACCAGCCCTGTGGGTCTGAATCGATCTCCTTGGTAATAGAAGCATCTGATGCCCTGATCACAAATTTGCACATCATGGTCGTTGTTTCGTCGCCAAGGTCGACATTTCTGCTCACCTCACTGGCACCAAACACCATCATGCCCACAAAGCCTCCATACCATGTTTTGGCAGCAAAACAGAGCTATACAGATCCAAAAAGAAGAATAAACAAGAAAACACATAAGCTTCATGACCACAGTCACTGATTGTATTCTTTTATCTATATACTAAAAAAAGGTCACATACAGGGTAAGATACTCCCTTATAATTACGGAGTAAGAAAAAAAAGGATCATCAACAGTTTTAAACAAGAAAAAAACAAATGCACAAAACAGATGTAGGCCAAACATGGCAACTATGTCAGCAAAAACTAGGTCAAGACTTGTTAAAATATAGAATTGCATCCGAACGATTTGGATGTATGCCGTATTTGGCCTAATTTTAAAACAAGCTTCTATTAAAATCCATCAATTGCAAACAACTAGAACATGTTAGTCTGAAGGCTCATGATGACTTATTAATAAAAAATATATATATATACAATCATCAACACTTATTAGAAGATTAACTTGTTTAAAAAAAATAAATAGAAGATTTACCTGAAACCCAGCAACTGTTCGAATGATGTGCGAGCAAACGCGATGGAATGGTTTGGAAGACAAAGATTTTAAGCCACTTAAGAAAGGAGATGCTCCATATTGCTGGGCAGCAGTTGCCTTGAATCCGCTCCCTTCATATGTATAAGCACCAGTATACTCCACTATAGCAGGTAAACTTGGCCACAAGCGGAAATACTCAACAGGTGAAATTTTATGCGGCAAAAGAAACTCAGTTAGGGGAATCTTGTATGGTTGGCACCTCAGAATCACGGGTTCTCCTAATTCCTTCAGGCTTCTCTTTTGCTTAATGATCTGTGGATCCTCTCCAGAATATTCCCCTTCATAATCTGCAGGAACATCAGTACCATAGAAGGGGTAGTATAGGACTTGAACCCAAAGATCACATCTCTTGAAATGGGAAACACCCACTGTTACACTACACAGGACTGGTTCCTATAAACATGCACATCATGCCATCAAGTTAGTTTTAAGATCATCAATGTACTTCGACAATTAATTGTTTAATCCTTTTGTTCACATTCATTAGATCTTACAGTTAAGTGAACAAAAATCTAGATTAGCTCAGAAATGAAGATGGGGCAGAGGGCTTGCTATAGTAAAAGTACGCAATTTGGGCAGTTTCATAGGCCAAGAAAGTACACTCACCACAATAAGATAAAATAAGAAAGATTTAATTTAAAAAGCAAGCAGCATTTTTTCACTTGTGATATAGTATGATGTTTCCAAAACTCAAATATCAATTGCAGGGGTAATTGCATGAAATCAAACCTGAGAATTAAGGTCGCGCAACTGTCGGACCGCTTGAGGAGATCCATCCATGAAATATAATCCACCCGACAGCCCAACACGTAAGTCAACTCGATTGAGTTCAACCTCTGTTAAATTCAGAACCTGCAGTATACTCATTGTGAGTGCACTGAGATTGTTCTAAAACCACTTAAAATACATAACTACCCTAAAAAATTAAGGGACAATCATCAGAACTTTAAGGAAGAGAACCGGTTCATAAAAACAGTCATGCTTGAATTATTCCCAGCCAGAAAGCACACAGGCGTAGTGATAGGCTTATGGCACATGCACTCAAATTACATCTCCAGTAATATTTTAACAGCTACAAATGAATGCTGAAAAATAAACATAAAAAGAGGCAAGCAAACACAAGTGCATAAATACAAGATGTCTGTACGCAACAACAACAGCACACACACGCACACACATGGAAGAAACTTGATTTGCTAGTTCTTCACCCTCCATGTTATTGGCAGTTAGATGGAGCCTACCCACAGATCCAAACAACAACACAAACACTCACAAAACATATCAGAAACAATAACAACCCATAATAATTCCGTTTGGATGTTGGACACACACATAATATTAACAAAAAAACAAAAAAAAGGATAAAAAATAATATTACCCAGAATATTCTTATCATTTTTCAAGAAAACAAGTAAATTACGCACATCTTGTGCCATGTAAATAATCTGCATATTAAACAAGGCCTGCACTGACAGCAAAACCATGCCCAGTAACATTATGATCCTCTCAGGATGATTGAAAGAACACTAAGGAATAGGCAGTAACCTTTAGATGCAGAGTGATCCTTCCATCGCTTGGATCAGTCAAATGATATGCTTCAACATAGCAAGGATCACTGCTTCCAGTCAAAGTATGCGTGCTTGGAGGAACTTTGAGTAGGCTAGAATCGATTCCTTTAGATAACAGCATAGCCAACTCGTTAGGTT
Organism: Cuscuta campestris; assembly: GCA_900332095.2. NCBI lineage: Eukaryota > Viridiplantae > Streptophyta > Magnoliopsida > Solanales > Convolvulaceae > Cuscuta > Cuscuta campestris. The sequence continues at coordinate 614,405 of OOIL02006840.1, read as the reverse complement.
CAGGCCTCCAAAGTTCCAAAATAGCATTGTGAACTAATCCTTCCAGCTTTCTATCCTGTGCTGCTGATGCATCATGAAACTGAACAGTCAGTTTATGGTGACTAAATGGATAATCTCCTCTTGCTTCACCCACTCCAGCCCATCTGAAAGAAACAAAAAAAAACTAAAAATTTATTAAGTTACAAAATAATACTTATATCGCAGTTTTACTTTTCAAAACAAATTTCATTAAGTTTGACCTTAAATTCACAATTAATTGTACTCCCAACATCCCTCTATTTTTTAGAGCATGGGGCAGTGGCACACAAATTAAGACAAGTGGAATTATGTTGTTGATATTGATGCCGAGAGCTAAGAAAAAGTAAGAATGAATATGAGCCACCAAAGTCTTACCAAAAAAGGTAAAAAGTGAAAAATATAGTGGGATAGATGGGAGTATTAACTGCTATGCCTTCAAAAAAGATGAAATTTTTCATTGCCATTAAGTTAAATATGCAGGGGTAAGGTCTGAGTCCCCCCCCCCTGCCAAGGCCCTATACCCGTGGAACACATTAGACATTCTTACTTCTAAATGATCTGTTACACATCTGTTTTCCTCAGTTGTTCCAAACCAATAATATAGCTGCAGTATCTTAAAATAGGAGATAGTGAAGACATGATTGCAACATTCAAAGTATTTGTAGAGAAATTTTGTTTTTAGGAATGTGGCTGGTGGAAGTTTCCAGGCTGAAGCTTATGCAGGGATTTGGTAGTGGGTTGCACACTTGCACCTTGCATGCACTTGCACACCCCAGGTTCTTTCAAATAAAGTTTCTTATCAAAAATAAATATGATGAAATGAACATGATTTACCAAATGCAAAACAACAGCTGATGCAGTTCATGTTATTGTGGATACCTGTTCAGCATTAAGACCTTGATTGGTATTAAACAAATTGTTCAGGCTGTAAAGAAATGCCCTAAAATTTATATAACTACTTAGTAGAGCAATGAGCTAACTTTTATTTGTTAGAGCGAAATGGATTCGAACTATGTCCATCTACAAGGTACAGAGGAAGGAAGATATGATATGCTTACCTGCTTTCGGGATGGATGGTAACATATTTTATTCTCTGCAATATTAATCGACATTGATGCTTATTTACAGAATCAGCTAATGCATTGCTCCTGAACTCTTCAAGTTCTTTGGTTAGCAACTGCCCAGCCCTGGCATTACGTGACCCCAATCTCTGAGCACACAACAGAACTGCTTGGAGATCTTGAAGTCGATTCGTTGTGCTTGCAGATGAGTCTATGTTGAACAGAACTTTGTGTATATTTGAAATTATTATATTCAGAGGGTCTTCAGGATCATCAGCCAGTAGTGGGTCTAATCCCTCAAGATCTATGTGTTCTGAAATAGCAAAGAGCAGACGGGCACATATTCTAGGTGTGTTTACCTGTCAAATGCAACAAACTTTTGAATACCATATTATCGAAATATACTTCCAAATCATGCAGTTTCTAAATCATTTGGGCTAGGTGTTGGTTTCTGCACGTGTTGTTGTGTGCTTTGTATGCTTTGTTTGCTTTGTAGTATACTAATGTGCTTTGTTTGCTTGTATGCTCAGTGCTTTCTCTGCTTTTATGTGTCTTCTGTGCTCTTATATGATCAGTGCTACTCGAGCTGGGGTCTCTTGGAAACAGCCTCCCTACTTTGAAGTTGGGGCAAGGTCTACATAAACACACCCTGTACAGACCCTACTGTCGTGGGATCCTACTGGGTTGTTGTTGTTGTTGTTGTGTATATTCTAAATCATTTGGGAAATTGGGACATATGAATGTACCGGAGATAGAATAATATGGCACAAATATGTAATTTATAAATATTTTGGAATTGAACATTTCAAATCATAAACATGTTACAAACTATACAGACCTCATGTAGGTCTCTAACAAGCTCACGTTGCAAGTTTTGTAATCGTGTTTCATTCAAGATTTGGTCTTGAGATGCCCCATCTTTCACTCTTTTAATGCCGCCTCTAGTATCATAAATATGACAGAGTCTAACCAGCAACTTTAAATAGCAATCAATAGCATAGGTCCGGCCCTCACAATCCCATTTAACACATGGCCTGCATACTTCAACTACTTCTAGAGCTGGTTCTGTCCAATTTAATGCACCATAACCGGTTCCATAAGCTAGAGCTCCTATAACTCTGCTCTCTGTACCAGAATTCTTTTGCTCTGGTAATGGTAGTGACAACTGAAAGCAGCTTTCTACAAGCATGGCAACTAGTTCTTCTCTAAACAAGCTTGTCCTTGTTACACTGTTGAGGTCATCTTTTATTCTTCCATCTTCAAAAAGGGAAGCTATATCAGTTCCAGGGAGAGGTTTTTGACCCCTCCGTACACTTTCTTTGGCAAAAAGATCAACACAAAGAGCAGTTCGACAGATGCATGCTAATGCATGCATACGATCCGATTCTGCTCTCAGGTTTCTCACCATAAGAAGTAACCTTTTAAATAATGAAACCTGCAAAAGGCCATTCTTGTCATTAGATAATACTCATAACCAACAGGCAAACTGGACATCAATAAGCAATTTCATGTGTACTATCATCTTTTAGTTGACAGTCTAGTAAACGGGGAAAAAATACACTTGGCAAATGGGAATTTTAATCACAACCAAGTTGATTGGAAGAAAAAGTTTACATACAAGTTAATCACACTACAGACACAACAGAAAAAATATCGCTCTGTTTTTAAACCTAACCTGGAGGGAGAAGAACAAAATTCTGAGAAACATGGAAGATGATGACATGAGTTTGCAGTTTTTCAGTATACTAAATCCAGCAAATAAAATATTGCATGTATGGTATGAAGTACAGGGAAACACAATATGCATGCCAAAAATTAAACTAAATTTACAGTGGTGCACATAGTGAGAAGGAGCCTCTCTAGTTTCAACTCATGTTATTATTAAGGTCCCGAGTAACCCCATTAACATTGAACTCCAGTTCTAACTTGACTCTAAGATTATAAATTAAACATTGTTATTCTAGTCTTCTATTGCTATTGACGTAAGAAAATTATTCAGTGCAAAGACATGATGGCAGTTAAAAACTCGCGCACATATGACACAACTTTTTTCTTGCATTCAATAAAGATAACTCAACAGATACTGGACTCACATACCTGCATACTGAGGTCAAGGAGATGCAAATTAGTAACCACAGCTCTGACAATGCTCTCACGTGCAGAGGAAAACTCCTGCCTGTCCCAAAGCGTGAGAATTGCAATGATGGATGTTGATGCCCACTCAGGTTTCCCTCCAGGAACATCAGCCAAGTAGAGCATGTTGATCCCCACCTCAAATATCAATGCTGGATCTAATGATGAGACCAAGAAAGGAGCCAAGTGAGATGCCACATCTGATACTCCAACAAACTTTTCTGCATTTCCAGAGTCCATTGTGGGGATGCTCCCGTTCTTTGAAGATCTTGAAAGCATTTTTATTACATCTACAGAGCCTGAAGCCAAAGACTTTACCGCATATACTAAAGGATATATGGTTGCCCGAAAACTCTCAATTGGGAGGATCAATGACCTAGCCATTACTGCATTCCTGTTCTTCCACACAAAATCCACCATTGAAGAAACCCAATTGGACCGAATGGCAACTGAATTTTCGCTGTCCACAAGCTTATCACCTGCCAACCGGCTCATCCGTTTCGATTCAAACTCTTGAAACAGCCTCCCTACAGACTCAAACGCCACCTTTGACACGGTATCCGAGTTGTCAAGCATGTTCTGCCCAATCCTTGCCCACCAATTCGAAACCCTATCGAGCAAGTTAATGTTGTTCTCGCATAGAGTCACGAGATCATCCCGCGCAAGGATACAACCAAGTGTCTCAGTGATGGAGAATCGGAGGTTTTCAGAGGACGAGTCGAAGCAGCTGGAGATTTGCTTGTTGCAGTCCGATATGAGTTTACCCAGCCGGAAGTAAGGGATAGCCGCGAGAATAGAGACGGCGGCAGCGGTTACATCCGGGTCAGGGAACTCGAGGTCGTTACGAATTCCTGTACATACAGTTTCCCATAAGTCGGCGGTTAGTCGAGTCGATCTGATCAGGTCGAAAGCTAGTTTTTTCGAAATGGCAGAGGCAGGAGCGGCCACGATCTCCTCGACTGCGGATTTCGCAATGATGGAGATATCACGGCCCGCCGCCGATTGCTGGAGGGCTTGAAGGAGAGCTCCGGATTGCCGGAGGGCATCATTTGACCTGAGATCCGCTTGGATCTGCGCGAATAGTATGTCCATTTAACCGCCGGAAAGCGCAACTGGTGGCGAGACTCCGGCTACCAAGTACTTCAGGTGGTATCTCAGACTTCCCAGTTCCGACTCCTAACTATACAATAAGAAAGTCCTCGTCAGTCCCAAGAATTAAGTTCAAATACTCCATAATTAAAGTTTCCGCTTTCATTTTTTGAACATCGACAATTAATATTCTCATTTTCATTTTAGACAATAAAATTAATGAAAAAAGTCTTTATACCCCTCTCACTTCCCTCACCTCACATACCCCACTACCTATACCCACGCTATCACCCTAAATAATTCAACCCTTACATTTATCTCACTCACTCCATTGTTATATCTTCTTTGTCTCTTCCCTCATCTCACATCCACTCGCTTCGTTTTCCTCACCCATCTCATTCATCGTCTCTTAAATCCAGATCTAGGACCTCTTCTTCCTCCCAATCGCCTACTCCATGAAATAGATCTAGAGTTTCTCTCCCCTAAGTTGCTCTATCCTATATCCCAATAAGTATGTAACCTGAAAGTTATCCTTACGTTTTCATAGTGTCAGAGACTCCAAATGTCTTCGCCAGTCAAGAGGAGTTCGAGGATGCCGAGATAGATATATCTGGTGTAGGGGAATAGGAGATCGAGCAACTTCCCCCCAAATATTCGTGGCGATGAAGGTGAGATGGTGGCAGTAGTTGTGCCTGATTCTGAGGAAGAGGATGATGCTTTGATGGCCCCAAGCTCTGGCTTCGTGTGTATTAGAAAGCATGTAGGGTTCTACTTCCTCTAGGGTCAAGTAGTACTTTTGGCCTTTTGGGATGTCTTTGTAAAAAAATCATTTTTCATTAATGTGTAAAATATTTTTAAAACTCATGAAAGTTAGGTTTGATGGAATATTAGATGGCTCTACTTGGTCCAAACAAAGTCTCTTATTTGCCTCATTAAGTGAGGGCTTAATTGCATTACTATGACTTTGAAGAATCCCTCTTTTCACTCAGTTATGGCCTGTAGACTTGCACGCACCTGCTGCAGAGGCTAGTGACCTGATTGTGGTTCCCCTTCGCAGTGTGATGTCTTCAATTGCATCCAAGTCTACTGCAAGTCTTTTCTTCCCAACCCTTCGTGTCATATTTGTTGGTCTTATGGGGGACCATCGATCACCCTGTAGGGATTCGTTACTGTGCTTAGCACGGTATCGGGTATTGACAGCCCAACCTGACGAGGTACATGAGTCGTGTATCTTGCGAAGCCCCTCCTGTCCATCCACCGCTCAGTAGTGGGGCTCCGCACTGCCGTAGTGAACTATAGGGGGTGCCCTATAGGAATCTACCTCGGCTTGGGGCTACAGAGAGATGTGGTTAAATACAAAGTGTCCACCTTCCTATCACCAATTGATTTTAAGAAGCATTTGGCACCTCTTTAACTTCAGAACTCTGTAGTTAAGCGTGCTGGAATGGGAGTAGTCCCAGGATGGGTGACCCACGGGGAAGTTCCAGAAAACGATCCTACAGGTGGTATCGGAGCGAGGAAGCAGGCTCGAATCCCCCGGGTGTCGCTGGGGGGGGGGAGATTGTTGGTCTTATGGGGGACCATCGATCACCCTTAGGGATTCGCTACTGTGCTCAGCACGGTATCGGGTATTGAGAGCCCAACCTGACGAGGTACATGAGTCGTGTATCTTGCGAAGCCCCTCCTGTCCATCCACCGCTCAATAGTGGGGCTCCGCACTATCGTAGTGAACTATAGGGGGTGCCCTATAGGAATCTACCTCGGCTTGGGGCTACAGAGAGATGTGGTTAAATACAAAGTGTCCACCTTCCTATCACCAATTGGTTTTAGGAAGCATTTGGCACCTTTTTAACTTCAGAACTCTGTAGTTAAGCGTGCTGGAACGGGAGTAGTCCCAGGATGGGTGACCCACTGGGAAGTTCCAGAAAACAATCCTACAATATTGTTCCTTACATCAATGCAGTGTCCAACGTGTAGTTATGTCTTAGCTTTTGACCACGATTTCGAAACAATTCCTTGACTAACTCTGAACTCGAAAACAGCTCCATTCACATCACCTCTCTGACTAGTTTTTGTTCCCATGAAATTTATTTGAGCATGTAGCAACAAGTAGTCTATGATTCCTGCCTTTCTAAGTTTATAACTCAACGAAACGTGCACTCCGCACCACCAATCTTCTTTGATGATTATTAGGATACCATTGGTCATACTTTTTTTACAATTACACTAAAATATATAACATTTTCTACTGTAAATCTTAGTGAGGAAGGTAAAAAATTTCTCATGCCAAGTCTGATAATTTTCTTTGTAGGCTTGAACCGAATTGGTCATCAAACAATTCAAAAAATGCCGCCCATCCACATTTAGATGAAGAGACATATGTAAGATATATTTATGCTACTAATCACAAAATCTGCAAATTTTGTCTTAAATATTCTTTAAACTAATATCCTTTATAAACAGATTGATGGTTATAAACCACCGAGAATAAAGAATAATATAAGTTTTAGAGAGAGAGAATGCAAAGTAGGAGTTTATTCGTTCTAAACTTTGGTCCATTACAATGAGGGGTCTCGCCCCTTTTATAGGGGATGTAATACACATAGTCAAGGTTCTCTGATCGAGGTTCGTCGCCTAGCGGACGTCATCTCTGTCGTGAGTTGTCCTTTTCATCGTGTCGCTATCGTGCAGTCAACGCGGCCAGTCGCTTTCCTCCCATCGCTGTCATGACGCCTAGCCGAGCTCATAGGCCGAGCCGAGCTCAAAAGCCGAGCAGAAAGCTCTTCCACGTGGGTGATTAGGTACGGCCAACGTGTCTTTTGGAATCATCCTCCATCATAAGCCCCCCACTCTCCGGGTTTCGTTGCAATCGGCGACGAGACACGAGAGAGTATAGGTACTGTAGGAAAGCCGCGGGGGG
>OOIL02006840.1:587769-605674 GCA_900332095.2 Cuscuta campestris | reverse complement strand
CCCCCGAGGCGGCCCAGAAGAAGAAGAGAAAGGAGACGGCCTCGGCCAATGATACTCCCCAGGGGTCCGAATCCCCGATGATGAAGGATTTCGGCCACCCGAAATATGTCAAGGCGGCCTTCCCTGCAGGGGTCTCCTTTCTGGACCGGGACTACGACCCGGAGACCTTTCTGCGCAGCTTGACTCCTCTCACCGATCGCGCCAAAATCCAGGACGTCGACCGGGAAACTCTGGCCTCGGATATGTTTCACGAGATGGGCTCGGTAAGTTTCTCTAGTCATACTTTATAAATGCAACTCTTCTCGGCGCTCACCCCTGATTTACCTGCAGGCAATGATGCGCATGGTCGACATGAGCCAGCGGCTACGCACTAGCGAGGCTGACCGGAGCAGGGCTTATGTTGAGATAGCTGACCTCAACGAGGCGCTAAAGGCGGCCAAGGAGCAAGCTCGCCAGGCCGAGGAGCGGGCCCAGCAGCTCGCGGAGGAGGCTGCTCGCAAGGCGCGCCAGGAGGCTCGCGATCAGGCCGTTGCCGAGTTCCTAGCATCGGATGCGTTTCAGGAGGAAGCCTTCGCTCGCATGAATGATTTGTTCAAGGCATGGGGGCAGACTCTTGAGGGGAAGGCATTCGCTCGCTCCGAAGGGACGTCGTGGTACAACCTCGGTTTGTTCCGAGCGCAGCAGGTCCTTTCGGACAGGTTCCTCGCCGGGGAGGACTTCCCCGAGCCAAGCGACAATCTTGATGAGCTCGACACTTCCATCTACTACCCGAATGGAGGGAACCCAGCCGGCGAGCAGCCGAATGCTGAGTGATATGACGTGAAGCTTTGTTGTATTTGATGTAATGGTGCTCAAGACTTTGTTGTTGTTTTTTTTTGAATTCGGATATGTTATGACTCGATGCTTTGTATGGATGTGCTATGCTCTTCTCTTTTGCCCTTAATTTTACTGCCTTCGTCGTTTCTTTTAACTGGCGTGCTCGCCCATCCCCGTCCGACCTGAGCTCGGCCACGCCGAAGAGAGGTCACTTTGGGACTTGGTCTCTTTTCTGTCCCCTCGTTATCCGAGACAACCTTGGGACTTGGGACCTTTTGACCTGCCGTCAGTTTGACCGTCCCCATGCTGCCACGTGTATCGTCCCCCCTAGGCAAGATGCCTATATAAGGGGGGGTCCCCATAATTTGTTTGCACTCACCTTTGGATTTCTGCAAATCTTGCCATGCCGCGCTCGGCACCCACTCCTCCCGATTCCAGTGAGATGCGAGGAGAGACGCTCTCCTTCGGCAGCTACTCCCTCGGGGGCTCTTCTGCCATTCCGACCAAGTCGGGGCCGAGCTCGACCCCGCCGCCCTCTCTGCGGGACTCTTGGGACTCGGACTCTGAGTCCGAGTCGGTACACCCAGATCCTTCTGCCAAGATCCCGGGTTTCATCTACTATTCGTCGGAGGAGGACGAGAAGACCCCATCTCCGCCAGCTCCGCCGGTCCGTCGTGAGGTTGTCGCCCCTCCGGTTCCTGCCGGCCGCGGTGGCCGAGGCCGCCGCCCTCCAGCTCCTCCCGCAGCGGTTCCGAGCAAGAGCTCTGTGGCATCCCACCATTCGAGCCGGTGCTCCCTTGAAGACCCAGGCTCGCCCAGCTATGACGAGTCTACCGGGCACTCCGTCGTCAGTCGAGCTCCTTCACCTTCCTACCCCCCGCCTTGCCCGTGCGAGCGTGGGTGGAACTGTGGCATGCACTGAAGTTAACTCTTGCTTTAATCATTGTAATGTGTTTAATTATTGTAAGGCATTTGTGCCATGCACTTGCCCGTTTTCCGGGATGAATAAAATTTGGATGTGATTAAGTCTTGCTTTCACTTTTCGCCCTTAGCTTTCAGGGTTGCGCTCGGATCTTCCCATGAGGAAGAGTGCCGAGCACGTAGGTTAGACCTTTATCCAGGAAGAGCATTCGGACATGGTCTGCGCTCGGCTCTTCCCCTGAGGCGGAGTGCCGAGCACGAGTGTTTGACCTTCATCTGGGAAAAATGCCCGGGTATGGTCTGTGCTCGGCTCTTCCCCTGAGGAGGAGTGCCGAGCACGAAGGTTAGACCTTTATCCGGGAAGAACATCCGGACATGGACTGCGCTCGGCTCTTCCTCCGAGGGGGAATGCCGAGTACGAAGGTTTGACCTCCATCCGGGAAAAACGTCCGGGTATGGTCTGTGCTCGGCTCTTCCCCTGAGGAGGAGTGCCGAGCACGAAGGTTGGACCTTTATCCGGGAAGAACATCCGGACATGGTCTGCGCTCGGCTCTTCCCCCGAGGGGGAATGCCGAGTACGAAGATTAGACCTTGTTTGCAAACAAAATTCCATTTCATTGAATTCAATCATGGTGTTGCGGGTTCCCATTTTCGGGCCCGTGTACATTTCAATTGATAAAACTTAATCAAATTCTCGGCATTCCAAGTCCTGGGCACATCTCCTCCACTCGGCGTCTACAGGCGGAACATCGAGGGGCCTACCACTTCTTTGATGATGTAGGGGCCTTCGTAATACTTGGCAAATTTTCCACCTTCTAGGGGGCGGCTTACGGACCTCTTGCGCAGCACCCAGTCTCCTTCGGTGAACCCCCGTGCGTGCACGCGCCCGTCATGGTAGCTCTTCACCTTCCTTCGGTAATTTTCAGCCCGTATGAAGGCCGCTTCTCGCCTCTCGTGTACAAGATGAAGCTCGGCTGCCAGGGCTTCTTCGTTACGCTCAGGGTCGAAGATTTCCTCTCGGTGAGTAGCGATGGAGATCTCTGCAGGAGCCCTCGCCTCGAATCCGTAGCACAAGGCGAAGGGGGTTTCCCCGTTCGCCCTCCTAGGCGTGGTCCGGTAGGTCCATAGGATGTAGGGCAACTCCTCTGTCCACTCCCCTCCACAAGCTTCCAATTTCCGCTTCAGACCATCAATTATCGTTCGGTTGGCGTTCTCGACCTGACCATTTGTTTGAGGGTACCCGACCGACGCATAGTTGTGCTTGATCCCCCAACTCTCGAGGAAGGCGTTGAACGGCTTTGACTCGAATTGTGTCCCATTGTCTGTGATTATGTGCTCGGGAACGCCGAAGCGGCAAATGACTTGCTTCGCGAGAAACTTCTGGCATTGAGCTCCGGTGATGCTTGCCAGTGGGGCTGCTTCCACCCACTTAGTAAAATAGTCAATGGCTACGATGACGTACCTCACGCTCCCGGTACCCCTAGGGAGCGCGCCCACGAGGTCCACCCCCATCGTGCGAACGGAATAACTGTGCTGATGGGGGTATAGTTTGTTGAAGGCCTCCCTGGTACCTTCTGGAACTCTTGGCAAACCTTGCATTTCCTCACAAACTCCGCGCAATCCTTCACAATCGCGGGCCAAAAGTATCCTTGGAGGGTTATCTTCCTTGACACCGCGTACGCTCCTTGGTGGGCGGAGCAGATGCCTGCGTGCACTTCTTCCATGACTTGTTTCGCTTCAGTTGGTCTAAGGCACCTGAGTAGCGTCCCGTTGTACGCCCGCTTGTATAGCTTCCCGCTTTCCAATGTATACCCCGGTGCCCTTGTTCGGACCAACTTGGCTTTCACTGCATCGTCCGGGAGGACGCCATCCTTCAGGAAGGCAACTATGTCGTCCGTCCAATCTCTGGGCCTATCACAGATCATCGCCACGGGGAAGGCCTGAATGCTTGGCTTGGACAACTCTTCCACGTTCGCCATCCGTCTAATGTGCTCGGGCGTGTCTGAGCTCAGCTTTGACAAGATGTCTGCCTCGGCATTCTCCGCCCGAGGGATCTGCTCGACACTATACGCGGTGAAGCTCTTAAGGAGTTCCAAAGCCGTATCTCTGTATTTCTTCATTCTTTCGTCCTTCGCCTCGAACTCTCCTGAGACATGGCCAACCACCAGCTTCGAATCGCACTTTATCCTTAGCTTTGTCGCGTTCATCCCGGCTGCTAAGCGTAGCCCGCACAAGAGCGCTTCATACTGCGCCTCATTATTCGATGCCTTGAAGCCGAATCGAACCGAGTAGTATGCCCTGAAGCCTTCGGGAGCGATGACCACCACTCCACCCCCCGAGTTTTTGGCGGCGGAGGAGCCGTCGGTAAAAACTGTCCACCAATCATCGGTTTCAAGTGCCGGGCTCGGCTCTTCTCGAGCGGTGCACTCTACCACGAAGTCGGCCAGCGCTTGTCCCTTGATCGCCGGTCTTGGCTTGAACTCGATTTGGAAGGCTCCAAGGAACACCGCCCACTTGGACATGCGGGAGGGCGCGTTCGGGCTCCTGAGCAGCGCACCTATGGGCTGCTGGGAGAGCACCTGGACTGGGTGAGCTTGGAAGTATGGCGTCAATCGCTGCACGGTTGACACTACGGCCAGGACCGTCTTTTCGGCCACAGAGTACCTGAGCTCGGCGCCCCTCAGCGTCTTCGCCGTGTAATACACTGGGTGCTGAGCTCCGCCTACCTCTCGGACCAGGACCGAGCTTAGCGCCTTGGGCGACACTCCCAAATAAAGATACAAGGTCTCTCCGGGCTCGGGCTTGGCGAGGACAGGTGGGGAGAGAAGGTAAGACTTTAGAGATTCAAAGGATTGCTGGAAATCTTCCGTCCATACGAATCCTCGAGACTTCTTCACAGCCTGGAAGAAGGGAGCGGCTTGGTCCGCCACTTTGGAGAGGAAACGGCTGAGCGCCGCCAACTTTCCGGTCAGGCGCTGCACCTCCTTGACATTTCGCGGAGCCTCCATGTCAAGGATGGCACGCACCTTCTCGGGTTGGGCTCGATGCCGCGCCTGCTCACCATGTGTCCCAAGAACTTCCCGCCTTGGACTTCGAACGTGCATTTCTTCGGGTTCAGCCGAAGGTTGTACCTTTCCATAATCTTAAAAACTCCTAAGTCTTCTGCATGGGTAGCCGCCTGCTTGCTCTTCACAATCATATCGTCGACGTATGCTTCCATGCTCTTCCCGAGAACGGGCGCAAAGAGCTTACTCACCATCCTAGCGTAGGTTGCCCCGGCGTTCTTGAGTCCAAAAGGCATGACCTTGTAGCAATAAACTCCGCCGGGAGTAGTGAAAGACGTCTTCTCTTCGTCTTCGGGGTGCATTCGGATTTGGTGGTACCCGCTGAAGGCGTCCATGAAACTCATGAGCTCGCAACCCGCCGTCTCGTCTACCAGTTGATTAATATTCGGGAGTGGGAATGGATCCATAGGGCATGCCTTATTGAGGTCGGTGTAGTCCACACACATCCTCCAAGTGTTTCCCTTCGAAGCCAACACCACGTTCGCCATCCACTCCGGGTACTTGACTTCTCTGATATGCCCGATGCTCTGGAGGGTAGCGACTTCCTTGGAGACAAACTCCCTCCGCTCGGACGAGAGGAAACGCTTCTTCTGCCTTACCGGCCTAGACTCCGGATTGACTGCTAGGCGGTGACATATGATCTTGGGGTCCACACCCGGCATGTCTCCTGGCCCCCACGCGAAGATCACACGGTAGGCGGCGAGCACGTCCACCAAGCGTTTCCGCTGGCTCCCCATTAGGCTCGCCCCAATTTTAACCCTCCGCTCGGGTGCCCGCGGGTCGAGCGGCACTTCCTCGACTCCCTCGGCGGGCTCGGCCTTCGGCCGTGCTTCCATCTTGCGCATTTCCTCCTGCGCGTTCACGACCAGTGTCTCATCTCTTGGCAACTTCTTTGTGATCCGGACGTAGCACGACCGGGCTAACCTCTGGTCTCCCCTCGCCACCCCGATCCCGGACGGGGTGGGGAACTTCATGCACAAGTAGTACGGGGAGATCACACATTCCAAGTCCTCAAGGCCGGGCCGTCCCAGGATCATGTTGTGCACGCAATTGATGCTCACAGCCATGAACTCCATCTTCAACCTGGCCTTGTGCGCACCATCCCCTATTATTACGGGCACGGTGATGACTCTTTCGGCCTCGATGGAGTCCCCCGTGAACCCGGAGAGGGGAGTGCGCATAGGCTTCAAGTCTTTGCGATCCAAGCCGAGGTCTTGGAAAGTCTTCTCATACATTATGTTAACTGAGCTTCCCGTGTCCACTAAGGTGCGGTGAACTATGGCATTGTTAATCTCCATCTTCACGACTAAGGCATCCCAGTGGGGGCTTGGCGTGTTCGGAAGATCCTTCTCCGTGAATTGGATCTGCTCTCGTCTTCCGAGCTTGGGCACCGGCGCTTGATGGACCTTGGCGACAAAGGCCATGTGCTTCCACCTCTTCCTTTGAGCGACGGAGTCCCCTCCAATGTTTCCCCCATGGATAAATCCCACCGGATATCCTTGGGCTTCGTCTTCGTCTAGATCGTCGCACTCCCGCCCAATGTGCCTCTTCTCGGGGTTCCTTGCATGTGCCGCCACTGCGACTGGCTCAGTCGGCTTCCTCCAAGTTCTTCCTTCCGGCGGCCCCCAAGAGGGGGTAGCGGCATCGTCTCGCGGAGGTGGCCCTCGGGCGATGAGTCGCTGCATTTCCTTCTGAAGAGTGAAGCATTCCTTCGTGTTATGAGTGTTGTTACGATGGTACTCGCAATACTTGGCTCCGCTGGTCACCGCGTAAGCCTCTGCGTGAGGGAGCGGGGAGAGGGCAAGCTCTCGACCCGTCCCCACGGGGGCGCCCACGGAGTACACTCCGGCCGAGGGCGTCCTCGGGCCCGCGGTATAGTCTTTCTTCTTCTTCCTCTTCTTCGCGGTCTCTCCCGAGTCCAGTGGAGCTCGCTTGGCCGGCGCGGCCTCAGAGTCTGGGGCGTCGTCGAACTCCTCCGAGGCTAAGAACTTCGCGCGCGCCAAGGTCTCTTGGTACGTGGGGGGAGGATTCTTGCGGAGCTCCTTCCTCACCTCTCCGCGGGGAAGGGCTGCTTGGAACATGGCAACCAACGCTTGGTCATCCGCCCCATGCACGTCTCTGGCTTCCTTCTCCCACCGGACTATGAAGTCGCGGACCTTTTCTCCCTTGCGGATGCATATGTTGAGCAGGTGGGAGTAAGGTAGCCTCTGCCTTCGATTGGCCGCGAAATGCGTCAAGAACTTCTCCGCCAGCGTATCCCAATCGTCAATGGTTCCCATCGGGAGCCGGTTGAACCAGTCGCACGCGGAGCCCTCCAGCGTCGCGAGAAAGCATCGGCACTTGACCTCGTCCGGGGCTGCCGCCGCTTCCATAGAAGCGTAGAACTTGGACAAATGATCTTGGGGGTCCGTCGTTCCGTTGTAGGCCTTGATCTGCCACGGCCGAAAGTTTGCCGGTAGTGGAATCGACATGACCCTCGGAGTGAACAGGGTCACCGTCCGCAAGATAGGCTGGCTGTAGGGAGCTCTGGTCTCCACTCGGCGCTTTAGCTCAGCAATCTCACGAGCGAGCCGAGATACCCCTTGGTCAGAGACTTTCGTCTTCTCAGTTCACGTCGGGCTATGGCGTCGCTGGGTGCGCTCGTCCCGCCTCTCTCCGCTCCGCTCGGGCCTCGCCGAGCGGGCATCCGATGTTGCGGACTCCTCAGCATGCCTCCGCCTACCTTCGGTTATTTGTCGGCGGAGGTCGCCCATGCGACCATCCGGTCCGCGGTCGAGCCTGTCGAAGGCCGACACCCGGGTTTCCTCGCCTTCCAAGCGTCTGAAGGCTGACACTCGGCCTTCGCTGGATTCATCCTCTTCTCCTTCCGGAACGTCCTCCACAATCACTTCCTCGATCGCCGGGGCCTTGCAGGGCCTCCTTCTACTCCTCCTGGTCTTCTTCCCCTTGTGCTGTGAAGTGGCAGCGTGCTCGGCGTGGGGTCCGGGCGGAGCTTTCCCTGCTCCGGCGCTGGGCACATTTCCACCCATGGCGGAAAGTGCCGCAACGGCCGCCTGAAGCTGCTCCGTGGTCACCCCCAGGCCGAATAGCGCCTGGACCGCATCCGGGGTTGAGCCGATGCCTCCCGTGCCGTTGCCGCTGCCCGGCGCGTTCTCTTCGCCACCGACGTGACTGGTGGTAGGGACGTTGCTCCTTGTTTGCACCATTCTCGCGTTCGGGAGTTAACCTACGAGTATGTTCCTCTCCTCTCAACGAGAGCACCAATTTGATGGTTATAAACCACCGAGAATAAAGAATAATATAAGTTTTAGAGAGAGAGAATGCAAAGTAGGAGTTTATTCGTTCTAAACTTTGGTCTATTACAATGAGGGGTCTCGCCCCTTTTATAGGGGATGTAATACACATAGTCAAGGTTCTCTGATCGAGGTTCGTCGCCTAGCGGACGTCATCTCTGTCGTGAGTTGTCCTTTTCATCGCGTCGCTATCGTGCAGTCAACGCGGCCGGTTGCTTTCCTCCCATCGCTGTCATGACGCCTAGCCGAGCTCATAGGCCGAGCCGAGCTCAAAAGCCGAGCAGAAAGCTCTTCCACGTGGGTGATTAGGTCCGGCCAACGTGTCTTTTGGAATCATCCTCCATCACAGATCAAATAAAATCTATTTTCGATCTAATAACCAAATAATTAAGACAAAAACATAAA
Source organism: Cuscuta campestris (assembly GCA_900332095.2). Taxonomy (NCBI): domain Eukaryota; kingdom Viridiplantae; phylum Streptophyta; class Magnoliopsida; order Solanales; family Convolvulaceae; genus Cuscuta; species Cuscuta campestris. The sequence goes on along the minus strand of OOIL02006840.1, from coordinate 597,174 downwards.
AGAATTGCTCCATTTGTTAAGGCAAATGGGTAATTTACCTAAATAGGACTAAAATATAATGACTTTCTCAATATAAGACCATATGTTTTTATTTCCCAATGTAGGACCATTGGTCATTATCTATTAGTCATTATTCAACTAAATGTCCAGCATCACTTGGACATTATTCTTCTCACTAGACGTTATTAAGTCCTATTTAGGGAATAAAAAAGTTTAAGTTTTACATTGAGAAATGAATTATGTTTTAGTCCTATTCAGTGCAAATTTCACATGAACAAAATGAAATGTTCTCAAATATCAAGTGCAAGAACACCTAGAAGCATTCTCCCCCACAAGTAGCTTTATGTTAGCACCACCTCTAGTAGAGATATGACTTATCTTTCCGGCAAGCCCAACCACATCAATTTTTTGGTACTGAAATCGGAACTGGAACTGTTTAGAACGGTAATGGTATAGTTTTTTGTTTTTTATGATTTTAATATTTATTTTCAATTTGTTTGATATTGACTCACAATGTTTACCACTAAGAAAAGAGTTTAAAGTCAATTATTTAATACTTTACCAAAAATATTTTAAATAAATTACAATTTTGTATCTCATATTTTTTTATCTAATAAAATATTTATAACAACTAATATATACACACTATATTTGGTTCAAGAAATTTTGATAGAAATTGAAGGAAAATGATTTTTTTCTCATTTTATTCACCAAAATAGTAGAGATTTGGGTCTCCCTCTTTTTGTTGATTTTGTCTTTTCATATTTCTTTTCTTTTTTTTCTTTTCCTTTCTAACCAAACAACAAAAAATATTTTTTATTTTTTATTTTCCTTTTCAAATTAGTTGAAACTCAACATAGTGTGTAGAGTAGATAAAAAACCACTAACATTTTATCCTAAACATTTTGTCTTCCGTAGGGACGAAAATATTATACTCCGTACATTCGTTGCCATAGGCACGCATTTGTATGTTACTCAAAATAGTTTGGTTTGTTTGTTTGCTTTGTTTTATAACATTTCTTCACCAAAATACTAGAAATTTGGTTCTCCCTTTTTATATAGATTTTGTCTTCTCATATTTCTTTTCCTTTTACTTTTTTTTCCCTTTCTAACTAAACAAGAAAAATATTTTTTATTTTTATTTTCCTTTTCAAATTACTTGAAACTCAACATTGTGTTTAGAGTAGATAAAAAAACTACTAATAACATTTTATCCATAAACATTTGTCTTCCGTAGGGACGAAAATATATTATACATTCATTGCTATAGGCATGCATTTTTATGTGACTCAACACACGACTTATACTTGATGCATTATTCATTTATCACTAATTAGCTAGTATGTCTCTCAATGATCATACTCTACTATCTTTGTGACTTTGTCCTATTGAACATTTATTTTGAAAAAAGATGGGATTTAAGAAATGTTATTTTTAAATTTTGTCTAACTTTATAGTAAATATGATAGGCATAAAGTTAAATATAGATGAGATTTAGCCTACCTACATATCATGATATATTTATTCTAAGTAGATTAGTACGGAGTACATAATAAATATAATATGATAGGTAGGTTAATAATTATTATAAAAAAAGAGAGATATTAATTGAAAGCAAAAATGTTTTGAAATGAATGAAAAGTATAATTGGAAAGGTTTTTAGGACGAAAGGTATATTAAATAAAAGTAATATAGTTATTAACAAAAAAGATAAAAAGATAAAGTAAACCAAAAACAACAAAACATATAAATAAAGGAAAAATGAAATTAAGGAAAAACATAAAAGAAAATAAAACAAAGAAAAAAGTACAAAATGAGAAAAGGCATAAAAGGATTCAGAAATAAATAAAGGTGTCAAAAAGGAACTAAATAAAAAAATAGCAAACAAAAACAAAGAGAGAAAATTAAAAAAATTAAAAAATTAAAAAAAAGGGAAAAAGAAAGAAAAGAGAAAGCAAAATGAAGTAAATTAAAAGAAAAAGGAAAAAAAATGATAAAAGGTGAAAATGAATAAAAAATTAAATAAAGAGTTAAAAGAAGATGAAAAGAAAAAAGCAAATGAAAAAGGAAAAAGTAGCAAATAAGAAAAAAGAAAAGAAAAAAACAAACAAAAATCATTCTATTCTTAAAAGCAGGTGAATTCTGTCCCAAGCTTTTCCCGCCCAAAGCACATTCATTCAGCACCATTGATTTCATTAGATTTACGGTTGTCCTTCATCTTTGTAAACTACCAATTTAATAAATTGTATTTAAGGTATCACAATTAACTCTCCCCTATTAGAATTAATGCGGCATACTAAGTCATCGTGAAATATTATGTGGTACTCCCTCCGTCCCACTCTCTTTGTTCACTTACCTTTTGGCACACCATCCAATGCACTTCTTTAATCCATTTTATCTTGTAATTTGTATATTAAAAAATTATAGAAATTATTTATTAATAATCTATATGTTAAGACAAATCAAACAAGATCACACATGACTATATTTAAGCTTACACATTGAGAGAATTTGATAAGTCAAAGTGCTTAGATGATTCCAAAAGTCAAAAGTGGACAAAGAGAGTGGGACGGAGGTAGTATTATATAGTCCCATTTCTAAAATTAATAAACAAAATAATAAATAAATTTATAAATATAATTAAAAAATAAATAAATATAATTAAATGGGACTTTGACCATGTGTAATTATTTATGTTCCCATTATAGTTTATCATGAGTGTAATTTGTAACATAAATTACTTTAATGAATATTGTATACTATAAATGTAAGAATAAATAAATATTGATGGAAACATGTAAAATTGTGACCGTGTAAAACATACTACGTAAATGGTAACGTAACTAATGACTAAAAATGTCAAGATCCTTAATAACCATATAACAGGTGGCCTTATTAAATGGTACCATTAATAAAAATAATAATAGTCCGAAAGTAAATGTTAATTTTGCAGCACGGTACTTGGAGGAATACGGTAATGGTAAATAAATAAGTATTCTAATTAAATGGAGTGTTCTAAATAAAATGGGGATGAATACGGTAATGGTAAGTAGATAAATATTCTAAATAAATAGAGAGTTCTAAATAAAATGGTAAGTTTTGATGTAACATGGTACATGGAGGATTACGGTAATGGTAAGTAAATAAATGTTCTAAATAAATGGAGTGTTCTAAATAAATAAAAAAATACTAGAGTCACAAACAAATAACTCACAAACTTCACAAATTTGTCTTTTGTAGATATTAAATTAAATTATATTTTATTATTTAAGTGTACCTTATTTCTACTAAGAACTTAAAAAGACAAGTTTGTGATTTTTATGAACGATTTGTTTGTGACTCTAGCATTACTCAAATATAATAGTAAATAAATAAATGTTAAATGAAGAATTATACTCCGTAATAGTTAGTGTAAAACATAAAAGGTAACCAAAAGCTATTAGGAACCTAAATATTATCGTACATTTATTATTAATTACCATACATAATGTCATTAGTTATAATGAAAATTTTTGCACGTCTATTTTCTTTTCAAATCCCTTCTAGCATGTATAAATATTTGCTCCACCTGTGGATTTCTATCATCTATTAATTTTTAGTTTCTACCCAAGTTTTAAAAATAATTTTAGTACTAAAGTTTTAAAATTCATTTCATATGTAGGATTGTCACAATTATTTAGATAGAAATAATATAATGTGTGATTCAATTTTAAAGATTATTTGTAAATCATAAAAATGATCCAAATTTTAAATGACTGCAATTTTCAAATGCAATCAATAAAATTGATATATTGCATTTCTTATTTAATGTATTTGTTTGTAATTTCTAACCCAATGTAATTGTTCAAATTGGTAATTTGTAATCTAATTGATTTATAATATTATCAATTTAATGCAAAGTTCTTAGTTTTAAGTTTATATTTTTTAATTACTTACTTAAAAAATACATAAATACTTGGGCAAGTGTTTGATGCATATTTTTACTTCATTACTTACTAAATACTACATAAATTTCATTGTGTACCTATTAACTGTACTGCTAATGTGGGGTTTTTTATAGCGATAACAATGTAGCTCACAAAAAAGCAAAAGTCAAATTTCTTTAAATTTTATATTTTGATTTAATAAGCTATTTGTTGTTAATTTTAATTTTTAAATAATAAAGTGATTAAATAATTTCATATTAAAAATATTAGCCGTGCAACGCACGAGAGTGATATTAGTATAGAAGAAAAGAAGGGAAGATGAAAAGGAGAGAAAGAAGGGTGAGATGGTTAAAAAAGAAAAGAATATAGATTATGGGAGTCTATAGAAAAGAAAAAGAAGATATGTGGGTCAATGTGGGAAAATAAAAATTCAGATTTTACAATTTGGCCCAAAGTGACCTGCTGGTCACCTGGTATAGTGCTTCTTTGGTGCACCTTAGGTGCATATCATTTTTTGTACCTTCTCATATAATTTTTTTATTTAAAAATAAATACTAATTTAAGTAATAAAAAATACCTATTTTGCTTATATGTAGGTCTATGATGCATTTTAGGTCCACCACAGAATTTGCTCACCTGGTAATAGGAAAATAGATTATTAGTAAAAGGATCGTAAAAACTCGAGTATTTTTGCGAAAAATATTTGAAGTTCAGGTACCAAATCAAAATTTTCGTGAATGTTTATGTATCTTTATTGAAATTTACCCGTCATATCTCATGCAAACATAGGGATCACAAGCTTACAAGAGTATGACAAATTTTATGGTGGACCTAAGGTTCACAATTGACCTTCATATGAACAAAATAAGCATTTCTTTACTACTTACATAAGTATCTATTTTTTAAAATAAAAAAATTAAAAAAAACTTTTTTTTATGTGAGAAGATCTACAAAAATGGTAGACACACAAGGTGTAGCATAGAAGCACAAGCACTCTACAAGTTTTACTTTTTGTTTATTTCAAAGAATACTTTAACTTTGAATTAAAATCATTCTTTTACACATACTAATCATTAACCTACATATTAAACCATATGGGCATATATTTACTAGAGTATTAATTTTTCAATTACATTCTATGCAATCCTTGTATAAAATTAGTGCAAAATTGGAAACTGACATTAAAATCAAACATTGCTTAAATGATACGGAGTAGGATACTTTTCTAAGCTGGAAAACTTTTATAAGACGGATGGAGTATATTGAAAGCTTCGCTTACAGATATAAAGTATGTACCGGCACACGAAGTTTCACGTCAACCAAGCGTTTGTAGTCCAACGGTTAGGATAATTGCCTTCCAAGCAATAGACCCGGGTTCGACTCCCGGCAAACGCATTCTTGGTGTTTAGATTTGTTTTTTCGGTTCCGTTTACATTTTTTTAAGACGATTCTAAATGCTCCCCGATCGTTACGAATGATTTGTTTATACGCTTTTGCTCTCTGATTATGCACATTTTATCTCGTGGCGTGTAGTTATGGATTTTGTCTCTGTTTTTTCTCTCCCTAGGGTTTGATACCAGCGGAACAGCAACATTCTCAATACCGCTCCTTCAACTGTCTAGAGAAAAGGCCACACTATCGGCAACATTCTTCGCATTTAATTTGTATGAGGTTCTCAGGTAGCTTCTATAAACCCTAGTTTTTAAATTTTGATTCGTGATTCCTATTTTCAGGTTAATTACAAGTTGCCTCACCCTCTTCATCTTCAGTATAAAATCATACTCAGGGCAAGTCATTCTCTTGATATGTGTTTCTTTATCACTGCTTCAATTCTGTAATGTGTATGGTATTTGTTTCATTCTGAAATTTTGTTACAAGCATGTTTTTCTTTATCTTTCTTCCATTGCTAATAGAGCCAAAATACTCATTTTTTTGCAATGTTTCAACATCCGATAATAATGGGTGAAATCAGATTGTTACCTTAAAATTCCTTTGCATCATACTTCCTATGAAGTTTTGGATAATAAATGCAGGAATGCATCATCAAGGATTTAACAAAAACGGTCTCTGTCTTCGATGCGTAAAACTTGTGTAAGAAATCATGGTAACATAATATTTTAATCGGTGGGGTTCTAGTGACACCGGAAAACGGTGCCACTAGCGTTGTCACTGTGTTTTTGGGGCACCTTCGGTGCTCCATTCGTAAAATTGACGGTTCCTATTCCCCTAACCCACCCCCTAAACCCCCCACCCCAGCACCCCACCCCAACCCCGCCGTAAGCCCTCACAAAATGTGTGGCTATTATGCATTGCATAATAGCCACACATTTTGTGGGGGGCTTACGGCGGGGTTGGGGTAGGGTGCAGGGGTGGGGGGTTTAGGGGGTGGGTTAGGAGGGGTAGAAATCGTCAATTTTACGAACGAAGCACTGGAGGTGCTCCAAAAACGCAGTGGCACCGGAGTGGCACCATTCTCCGGTGTCACTAGAACCGGGCCGTATTTTAATTATAGATATCTCCAGAAAGTCACTCTTTATCTTTCTCTTGTTTAGAAGTATATGTAATCTAATATTCCCTCCGTGCCTTAAAAAAGTTTCCGTTTTGACTTTTTAAGAATTTAAGAGGAGTGTATTCACTACAAGAAATTATGAGTTTTGCCGCATTTAATTTGCCACACTTGACTAAGTGTGGCAATAAAATTTAACACTTAAAAGAGTTGTTATAAATAATTTCATGTACCCACATAATTAAGTGTGCCAAATCAATTATATATACTTAATTTAAGAAAATGTATTTAATTTATTAAATTAATTGCACTTTAGTAATTGAAATTCTAAAATTAGTCCCTAATCACCTTAAAAAATCTAAGCCCGCTTATTCTAATTCACTAAAAATCTAATCCCGCGCTTAAGTTTTCATTCTCCGCTCCATTATTCGCCTAATAATTCATCTCCTCAAACCAAAATCTGTAAACCTAATCTATCGATCCATTCTCACTCGTTCTGCCGTCTGCGTGCTCTCGCGTGCTCTCTAGCCCTGGAATCGCTCATCTCTGTGGCGCACCATCGCGTTCTATCTCTGGCGCACGCATAGCATTCATCTCTCTGGCGCACATCTCCTCCGGCCTACATCAGTCTGCATCAGTCCTTCAGCATCACTTTCACAATCCACCGGCCAGGTATGTAAACCTAATCTATCTTGCGTATCATCTTAGCATTCAATTCGTTTGGCCTGCAATTAGATTGTCCTGAAATTAGATTGTCTAAAAATCTATTGCGCTAATTTTTAAAATTTAGACCCTAAAAATCTGTACAGCCTTATTGAATTGCAAGATATTTACTCCTAATTGATGTAAATACTCAATAAAATGTATAGGCAATGTTTTTTGATATCTTATTCCAACGACAGGCACTAGTCCAGATCTGTTAAACACTTTTTTGCATAAATTTCATAGTGTTAAACTTACTTAAACAACTAAGTGGCACTATAACTTTCATGTCCTTGACCCCAATTAATTGGGACTAAGGTGATGATGATATCATGATACTACATGATCTATAGCTCTAATTTTCGTCTTCAATAATTTTCGTCTTCAATATTACTGCCTTTCGCTGTTTTGCATGTCTTTTTATACTTAGGTATCACTTTTTTTGCATAATTCTTATATGATAGAGATTTAATTCAAAGTTTTTTGGACTTTGCAGGTGTCGAACAAAGATAATAACACAAGAAAAGATGGTAAAGCTTTTTTATAAACTGAAGTCAAGCTTATGCATAAGAGAGCAGAAGTAGATTAATGTATAAACTGAAGTCAGGCTTATGCATGAGTGATTCCGCACTAGTTTGAATACAAAGTGAAGATCTACATTGTGCAGTGGTTGGAGGACATATCATAGAATACTGAATATATATTGCATTCCTTTTTAATTTTGAACTCATTTGTTTTGACTCTAGATTTTTGATATACGTACTACCCATGGAGGTACTTATAATTTGATGATGGCATAGCTTTTTAATTTATATGCAAGAAGTTAATTTAATTTAAACTTTGATTGTCTTGATTTTTAATTTATATGTATGTATGTGTGTATGTGTATATATATATATATATATATTTATATATATTCAAGCAAATAAAAATTGCCGCATTTACATGTGCGGTGCGTTGGAAACACATATAAATGTCGCAAAAGACAAGATTAGCAACACTTACAAGTGTGCTTACCGTATTCATTTTGCCACACTTATTATGTGTCGCAAAAAATTCCCCACACTTTTAGACGCCACACTTAGCTCATGTGTGGCGAACACTTTTTGCCACACTTATATATGTTGCAAAGAGCAATTTTAAGTGTGGCGAAAGACATAATTTCTTATAGTGATTTTGGTGTTAACTTTTTAAAAATGCCCTTTGATGTGATAGATAAAGTAGGATGTGATGGATAGATTAATAGAGAAAAAGTGTGATGTGATAGGTAGGTTAAGAATTAGTAGGAGTAAAATAACTTTTTAAAAAGAAATGAGAAGTGTTTTTTGGGACGGATGAAAAAAGAGAGGGAAACTTTTTGCGGGACGGAGGGAGTATACTTTGCTTCTATTTAAAAAGTAAAAAACCCACTCACTTTTTTATATTCTATGATTTTCATTCTTTTAATTTTTCATGAATACAAAAAAAGTACTCCGGTAATTTGTTTAGGATGAAGAGAGTAATATTATTAAAATTATTGTTCTTTTCACTCTTAAAATATAATCATGCATACTATTTATGGACGACCTTTAATAAATTTTGTTTGTATATGTATTTTTGTTAGTTAATTGATAAAATAAAATAGATATCTCACTACATGTTTTTAATTAGTTTTTAACTATGTAAATTGTACATCTTATGTTGGGAAATATTGATTAAATATTCAAAAAGAAAGAAAAGAAAAATGAAAAAAAAGGAAGAAAAAAAAAGTAGCAAAGCAAGGAATTAAAGGAAGATGCATGGCATGTGATGATAATCCTTTGATGCATGCATTTGTAGATCTTTGGATTGAAGGGAATCAAGTTGATTTTCCCATGTTTGGACTTTTATGTTGGGTTGTTGGCCAATGACATAGCCTGCACGGTTTATTTTGGCTTTAAAAAGCCATGGTTTTCTTAGTGCAAGTGTGTGTGGGTCTTACACACCACCAAGGTAGAGAGAGAAAATGGTAGGAATTTTACACAAGAATACCACCGGGAAAATCCAAGGGGTCTTGGTGAGTATAAGTGAGTGTAGGGAGTAACTGGTTTTAGTTACTCAGAAAAATACATCCGGGCATAGGATGTAGAAACATTTGTTTATGAGTATCTGGAATTTAGTCTTGTAAACAGGAGAGAGTTTTTTGTATATTGTCCTGAAATATTGGAAATATAATTTTTTTTCTCTCATATACTCTTCTTGTGTTTGTTCTCTCATTTTTCTGGTGTTTTCAATATTTTTCGGTATCTTACG
>OOIL02006840.1:492474-562828 GCA_900332095.2 Cuscuta campestris | reverse complement strand
GTACTAAACTGTGTTCGTTTTTATGACAGGTTTTGATAATGCCAAACCGCCGCGACATATCGAAGCTAAAGTGAGCAAAACTAAGGCGAAGGAACATGGCATGATGACTTGAGAACCAAGAACCCAGAATCAAGAACGAAGAACTAGAATTGTATTGAGTCGGTCTTAATGTGATCAAGACCGGCACAAAATTCCAAATCTTGGCTCTCTAGGCTCAATTCATAAAAATCTCTTTTACATATTCAAAAATATTTTTCTTAAGTTTTAAACTTGGCTCAAAACACTTGGAGTTCGCCCAAGCCAAAAACCAAGCCATCCGGCGTTCGGCTTTCAGAAACCGGCGTTCGGCTTTCGGTTTTCGGCATTGGTTTTTGGCGTACGAACCAACCAAGTGGTTTTCAACTTTTTATGACTGGTTTTTACTTCTGGGCATATTTAAATAGTTCTCCAACAAAAACGCCTCAAAAACCACTCTCCGCTTTTGATAGTTGAGTGAAAACCATGCGAAACGGCACAAACTTGGTTAGCCGTGGTTTTCAACTAAATGACGTGGTTTTCAGGATGGTTTACTTGAATTCTTAGCAAAATGCAATAAAAAAATGTTTTCTAAACTTGGTTTTTATTTTGGAGAACTTGCATTTTTGACATCGGCTAACGGCATGACTAAACCAACCATGGGTCTGGCTAAACCAGCCCAACAGCGATGTTGAGGTAATCAACAGCGCTGTCTGGCCTGGGTAGCTAAAAACATGGTTTGGCGTTAAGTCTTCCAACAGCGATGTTGGACACTAGACATCGCTGTTGAGCTAAGGTTGGATTTCCAGAAACTTCTAGAACAGCGATGTAGGCTTCCCTACAGCGCTGTCCAACCTAAGCCAAAAATATAGTGCATTGGCAGAAAGTTTTTGGACAGCGATGTTGACCCAGCAACAGCGCTGTCAGGCCAAACTTCCATCTCCAAAGGCAGACCTAAACAGCGATGTTCTAGTATAGAACATTGATGTAGAGACCTGACCGTTGGAAGGAATTTAAGGCTAATACTTTCCTTGTTTGGAAGTCAACAGCCAAAACAGCGATGTAGGGATTTTAGACATCGCTGTTGGCATGACCGTTGCTTCCCATTTTTTCAAACCGCAAGCCTAGAACAGCGATGCCCAGGCCTAGGACAGCGCTGTCTGGGTGATTTTCAACAGATCCAAATTTCATCAAATCCCACAAATTATGCCAATCACCTCTTAAATACTTTGGTCCGTTGGAGCCTATTTTTCTACTATAAAATGGGGTGTTTGGGTCTGTTTTAAACATAACATTTACTTCACAACTCCTACTCTTCCATTGCAAATCATTCTTCAATTTTTCATAGCTTTTGAGAGCCATTTTTTTGAAGCTTGTGTTGTGTTCTTAAGCGTTCTTAGTTTACTCATTATCCACTCTAAAAGAGAGTATTGTTCTTGAGTGTTTTTAGTGTTCTTAGACACTTGACAAGAGAAGGTATTTCTCTTGTTGTTCGAAGGAAGGGTTGTTTCCTTCGAAGGTTCGTTGAGGTTCGTGTGACTCGAATTCTCAAGTTGTACGGGTTTGTAAAGCACCGTTAAGCTTAACAAGATAGTAGTGTAGCTCGAGAGAGTCTCTCGAGAGGCTGGACTAGCCACAAGTTGTGGTGAACCAGGGTAAAATCGGTGTGCCTCGTTCTTTTCTCTTTACTTCTCGCTTATTCATTTTTATTCCTGCGATTTCTTGATCAAACGCTATTCACCCCCCCTCTAGCGTTGGTCTATTATTCTAACAGAGTAGGGAGTTCCCGAACCAGTATAAAATCGGTGTGCATTTTATTTACGCTTTTATTTCTGCGTTTTATATATTGCTTCCGTATTTGCCAACACCGTTTTTATTAAACTCCGAAAAGATTTTCAACGCCTTATTCACCCCTCCTCTAAGGCGTGGGTACAACGATTAAACCGACTAACAATTGGTATCAGAGCGGTTTCGTAGTTAAAAGTGCTTAACCGCACCTACGACAAAGATCCACTTGTTGTGTCCCTTTTTAATTTGAATTTTTAAAATCTCAAATTTTTTTCTTCAAATTTTTAAAAATTCAAATTTATTGAAATATGGCCCAAATGGATTCCCAAAGCATCCACCGCCCTCCGTTTTTCAATGGCCAAAATTATTCTTATTGGAAAATGCGGATGGAAAGTTTTATACAACCCATTGATTTTGATTTATGGATAAATGTACTTCACGGGCCATTTGTGCCGAGTAATGGTAGCCTTGCAGGTCTATCATCGGAGGACAAGAGAAAATTGTCCATGAACGCTAAGGCGATGAATATCCTTCATTGCTCCCTTGGACCCGATGAGTTTGCACGTGTGTGCTCGTGCAAAACGGCCAAGGAGGTATGGGATTTGCTTCAAGCCACACATGAAGGCGACACCTCCACGAAGCAAACCATGATTGCCCTAGGAAACTCGGAGTACGAATCCTTCAAGAAAGGGCCATGTGAGACAATCCAAGATATGAACAAAAGATTCAACGAGATTGTCAACAAATTGAGTAAGTTGGGTAAGACGTATACTACTTCCGAGCTTAATACGAAAATTCTATTTTCTTTACCAAAAGAATGGCATAGTAGTATAGTAGATTTATTACCCAAATGTGATAAGGTCGAAACCGCCCACATTTGGTCTTCCTTATATTCTCACAAGCTTTTGTTGAGAAAGATCAAAGAGGAAGAAATGCGTGAAAATCCCAAGCTTACCAACGCCTTCAAAGCTTCAAAATATTCATCTAGTGAAGAGTCAAGTGAATCAAGTGATGATTCAAGCGAGTCAAGCTCTACGGAAGAGTCGAATGATGAAGAAGACGAAGAGAAGGAAATGAGAAAGAAGTATACGGATTTCCTCAAATGGAAGAAGTATGTGAAGAGGAAAGAAACGTATAAAAAGCCGAAGAAAGAGCGGCATAAGCCAAGGTAAGTTCTTCTCACTTATTGGGATAAGATATTTTGTTTGGTTTTAAGTATTTTCAAAAATGAAACCTTATCCCATACATGTTTTTATTTGCTTTAGCCTTGGTTTGCATGATTAAATTTTTTTCATCTTTAAATCATGCATTTTTAGAAAATAATCCCCAAAAATCCCTGAAAAATAAAGTTTTTAAACTTGCATCATTTTAGGGGGAGTTTTCATTTTTAGGGGGAGTTTCGTTGTAACATATGACCATTTTGAAAATTTTTTTTCATGTCGCGCTTTAACTTTGCCAAATGTCGCCACATCAGCTCGCCACATGTCGCGCTTTAGCTCTGCCAAATGTCACGTTCTTATAGCTCCGACTCTGCTTTATATATATAAAGGATTACGGAGTATACGATTTACTCCTGAACATTAAATGGTGCACCAAATACCCTAAAATAATTAAATGCTAGTGTTAATTCCATGCTTCGCACGGGCTCGTATATATTCTAAACTTTTGACATTCTATTAATATAATTTTATTTATTTTAGTTTTCTAATAGTGAAATAATGTGTTAGATGAATATTTTTTTAACTCTAAGATATACTCTGTATCTTTTTTCAAATAAAATAATCTAAATATAGATATACATGCACTAAAGATTCTTTAAGTATTTTCTTTAAAAGTAGTAAAAGAGAAATGATTTATTGTTTTTAAAAATCATATAAATTAAAACTTTATTTTTTAAAACATTGATAATGTTAAAAAATATTTTATAGATATAATTTAATTATGTAACAAAATATGTTTTAAACCGGTGAAATATATATTGGTATGTTTATTTAAAAACAAAAATTTTATACAAAACTAATGGCCATTATTGAATGTACATGTGGCAATATGTATGTATGTATATGTGTGTGTGTGTGTTTATATATATATATATATATATATAAGGGGGGTTGGTTCCGGTAAGAATGACTCACAGTGAAAGAAATAAAAGTAGATCATAGGCGTTAGATCAAATGCGTCCAGCGGCACTGGTTTATTTACTAAATGGGATTCTCTCTTCAAGTAATTATGGTATGCATTAATTAGACTTAGGGGCTGTTTGGCAACTTCTGAATGGGTAAGTGCTGAACCAGTAAGAGGTCTGAACCATTAAGTGCTGAACCAGTAAGAGGTCTGAACCATTAAGAGCTAGTATATTGCTTAACTATTCAGAGGCAAATGTCTGATCAATTCAGATAAGAGGTCTTAACCATTCAGACTCTGTATAATACTTAACCATTCAGAGGCAAATCTCTTAACCATTCAGACATCTGAACCATTAAGAGGCTGAAACAAACAGTCTGAACCATTAAGTGCTGAACCATTCAGACATCTGAACTATTAAGAGGCTGAAACAAACAGCCCCTTAATGGGAATAGCCACTGATTCGTCTATAAGGGCAATATTGTAAACAACCAGTGCATTTAAAAAAATATTTAATACAGAGTATAACAGATTAGTTCTGCTTGGCGACTTCTTCTCACCTTCCAAATTTTATACGGCATACAAAGATTTTTTGCTTTTGAGATTGGATTCTCAACAAAACAACACCCAAGAGAATAAAAGTGCTATTAACAACAGAACTCCTCTATTACACCTTCCATCAAAATTCTTAAACTTTTCATGGAGAAGAGAAGTGCCATAAACAAGCAGAATAGGGTTGGTTGTTTTTAGGATTGTGATTTTTAAGGATGCACATAAAAATCAAGGAGATGCAAGATACACAGGTATTTATACTTCCTAAATTTCTCGGGGTGCTGAACATCGGCTTAACGGAAGTAATGAACTAGGGTTGTGGGCAACATGTTTGATTTTCTTAATTGTTGGGAAGACATTTTTATTTGGGTGATCTCCTTCATTGTACTTCAGAATTTAGGTTTGTTTGAATTATAATTAGGGTTATTTTGGTGCTTGATTTTTTTTTATTTTCACGTAAAAATGTGTGATTTTTCCAAGACTTATTTTGATTAATCAATATATGCTATGTGGATACGCATATATGCATCGTGCTAGGTATTTATAATGAAAACGATATTTTGTGTGCTAGGTTTATTAACAGTATTTTGATAACCCATTTTGTTGTGGTAATTACTATGATATAAACATATGGTGCATTGCACAAGATAATACTTCGTATTTTACAATTGTATTAAAAGTAAATTGTATATGGATAGTGCATTCAAACTATTTTATGATGCACTTGAGAATGGTGCATTCCAAAGGTCATGTGTTGCATAATAATTGTGCTCATATATGCATATTTTAATTGACAACTTAATAGGGCTTTGGGAAATGAATAACCTATTGGAATTACGTACTATGTACATTCCAAGGGATTAAATATTGCACAAATTTGTAAAAACTATTTGTTGCCTATTAGCTCAAATGGTAGAGCAGTATGCAATTGTATACTGATGTGGGTTCGAATCCCGCATAGGCACCATCATGAAAAAAAAGTCATTAAAATATTTAAAATTGCAATTAAACTTAATCTCTTGAAATGGTAGCTTAAGAAAATGCTGTAACAAAAACTTAACCCAACATTTTCAAACAAAAAAACCATGGAGGTGTTGATATGTCTGACCATGCTGCTACAACAACTCTGAATTCCTCTCCTAAAATTCTAAAAAGACTAGAACTGTCCAAATAAAATAAGGATACAGAGGTTGATTACATAGAACACCATCACAATGTACTACATAAAAGAGGAGAAGAAAGAACAAATATAATAAAAATTTATGTTAATAATTAGATGTAACACAAGAGAGCATTTAAAATGTTCGAAATTGACAAACTAATTAATCTAATCGAATATGCAAGAACGATCATTTCCAACGTAACATTACAAAAAAGATTTAGAAATTACTCAACTCATAACTAGAAAAGGAAAAGTAAACAAGCAAAATAAAGAGTGATCGTTGATGCAATTTGCAAACTTCATACTTGAAGAAGATTACATACAAAGTATAGCATTAATGTTGTATTATATTGATTATAGAGTGTATGATGTTGGTGCAAAATAAAAATGATTTGTCTATGCGGGACTCGAACCCACATTTAAATGCAAATGCATACCGCTCTGCCATTTGAGCTGATAGACAACCAACTCTTATTTAGAAAAAATTATTTATACTAAAATCATGCTTGTTAATGCATTTTATACATAAACAGTATGTCCGCCAATAGAATGCACCAACAAAAGGACATAACTCTTGCATTTTAACATATTAGAAATGTATTTTAATATTTTCAAACCTGCAACATTATATTCCACATATAACTTTAAAAGACTTTGAGTAAAAAAGCATAGAACATAATAATAGTAACTTATGCACCGACAATTGCACCAAAAAATATAATCCTAAGAATGGATGGAAATTCATGCGCCTTCCTGATACAAATGAATATAGATATGATCGACAGAGGTAAATTTGTGGTTGTGTACCTTATACTTGAATCGAAAAGTCAAGGAGGAGTAATCATGTGTGTGCTTTGCGCTTTCTGTTCGAATCGGAAGAGCAAAAGGTGTAATCAGGTCTGCGATTGTTGTAAAAGAAAATGGAGAAAGAATTAGTCTATATCATTCCACATGTAAATAGTATTTATAAATCAGCTTAGGTTCTACTGAATATGCATTGTAAAATCTTTATAATGTGCTTAGAATATAACACAATGCATAAAAATTGCATAATACAGAATATGCATTGTAAAATCTTTATGCATAATATACTACTTATAATCAATCTTTATAATAGTCTTTATAAATAAATCTGGATTCTAGTGAATATGCACCAGAAAACATTTATAATGCATTGGATATTGTATATATAATTATATATAATGCAGTAAAAATTCATACTGTGGAGATTTTCAGAGTAAAGAATTGAATTAATAAATTCAATTTAGAGAATGAATTAACATAATTTAATGCACTAAAACAGGGCATGGTTTCTTCAATGAATTCATACACATAATGCACTCCAAACCGAGAATCCATTCAACAATATAAATTCCAAGCCTTATGAAGTAGGATTTCTTCTTAGAAGCTTCAGAGATGCAAAGTTTTTTTTTTGTAAATAGAAGCAATAGTTCTAAAAAATTCACCTTCGATGGGAAAGATCAATTGTCTAAGGTTAAACATGTGTCCAACACTCTTTACCCTAGATGCGGTGGTAGGTGCTATAAATGCATCTGTTCTGATATGATGGAGGTGGTGTTGTCTGAAGAAAGTCCCCCGATAGCATCGGCGTAGATCGTTGAAGACCCCAAAGACAAATGACTAGAATCGGAGATTCAGTGTGGTAGGATACACAGCCAACGCCACTGCAAATGATTTTGCACAAAAAAAAGGAAAAGTCGAGTAGATCCAGGAGATGCTTATGTTGAAGATCAGACCGGAGGTAGTGCGGTTGAAAATGGCCGTACTGCGAACGAAGAGGTTGGGGAACAGTTTTGAGGAAAGAATAATTTTATTGACTTCTGCAGTCTTTTGTAATTTGAATGCAAGAGACATATAATTAAGACTATCACTTTTTGTTGTAAAAGGAAACAGAGGAGATCGTGAGCTTTTTTTGGAGTGATTGAATGTAAAGATGAGGACGAGACTGATGAAATGTAAAAAGTCTTAAATGGCCCTATACGCAAGTAGATATAGAGCCTGTTCTGGATAGGCGTTTTGGGTGGAAACGCGCGACCTATCTTATTCCACAGTTTGTTTTGCGCTAAAATAGATCTGCGTTTTTGGCCTAACGTTCATCGCTATTTTCTCGCGCAGCTTAACGCAAAAAGCTTCTCAAGGCCAGCGTTCCACGGCGTTTTGAATAAAATTTCCAATTTTACACCGAAAATCTACCGAGGAGCATTTGTTAGTGCTTATTATCTCCAAGCCACTGGTATGCTTTGAAAAACTAGGGTTATTTGAGCCTAAAATTCCATGGAAGAATCTGATTCAAGTAAGAAATTTAATTCGTTTCAGCTTTTCAAAATTAATTTAGTTTTATTTTTTAGAATTCCTCTATATTATTTTTTCACTTGTGTTCTGTTATGTTAATCTTTGAAATTTGGTATATAGGAAAGTAGAATATGAGTGCTCCTGGCTTGTGCATCTCTATATTTACCAATACGTTTAAATTTAATTAGATGGAATGTTTTTGGAGGAAGTAATAGGAAAATAACATATGATTGTAATTTAAGAACATATGGTATAGCACCAAAAAGATTGCCTGAATTTTTTTTCATTTGTTATATGATTAGCTTAATATTGCCCCCCTTCTTCTTTCAATCTATCATTTAAATTGTACATTTTCCAATTGAGTATTCTAGTAATTTTTATACCATTAGCTTTTGTAAATGTTCAATTACCAAACAATAAAAAATCAAACAGCTAATCACTAACTCTAATGCAAACAGCTAATCACTAACTCTAAACTCTAACTCTAAACTCTAAAGCTCTTGCCAAACAGGCCCATAATATTTAGATGTTACGAGATCTAATGGTTGATATTTATTCTTATTTCTTTCATTAGATCTTATTCTTATTTGAACCAAACTATATATATATATATATATATGTATGTATGTATGTATGTATGTATGTATGTATGTATATGTATATATATATATATGTATATATATATATATATATGTATGTATGTATATATATGTGTATATATATATGTATGTATATATATATATATATATATATATATATATATATATGTTCTGGTGAGAATGAAATCTTATGAAAGAAATAAGAATGGTTGTGGTCTGTTGGATGGATGCCTTCTGCTACTTTATTATCCGCAAAACATATGGGCATAACTGTACTTTCTTGATTTTTTCCATTAACTCCCCGCAAAATTAGGCCTTGAACTTCACCTCTCTCCTTAAATTCAGATTCCATGTACACAATCCCTAAGTCAAGATTGACGTTTCCAATTTTAAATCTCAGTTCCCAAAATTTTAAATTTGATTTTTATTTTTGTTTGCTTGGTCTTCTTCGCCGCTTGAAGACAATCGAGCAGGCAGCACGGCCAAGAAGCACTTGGTGGTTTTGGACGGCGGCGTCAAAATGGATGCTCTGGTGTCAGCGATCGGAGAGAAGAAAGATGAGTGAGAGATCGGCACTCCGATCTGATCTCACTCTTTGATGACGAGATTCAATTTTTTCTTCTCCCATGTTAAACTTTTTTCCTAGGGCTAAGTCCGCCATTTCTTTCCTACAAAAGACATTCATTCAAATGGGCCTGTTTTCTTCTTTTAGATTAGGAATTCTTGACAAATCTCATATCCTTAAAAATTTTGTATTATAACCTCTTGTGTTGTTTGTTGCAAGGTAATTGGATCCCTTCCCCTTTGTATTCTCAGATGGATTTTTGAGCTTGATTAACACCTTTTGAGTCCCCCTATCTGTTGGTTTAGATTTGTATACTGTTAGATTTTAACATTTTTTGGTTACACATATCATTTTGAATCAATGGTACTGCACTACACTCCTCTATCTAATGCATTTATGTGATTTTGTATGTAAATTATTGGTTGCATCTTCATTTATTCCTTATTTATATTCTGTGATTTTTATCCTTTTATTTTACAATTTCATTATTTTTGAAAAGTGTGCAGAGAATCCAGAGATCCTGAGTATTATATAAATTTGTTCTGTCAATTGAATTTACTTATTCAATTCTGGAAAATCCCCAGAGTATGCGGTTTAGTGCATTTTATAAAATATTTAATGTATTGCTAGCCTTGGTTTGCTAAGCCTCATGTTTTGATGTTAACAAACAATATAAGAGCTTGACGTTTGTTTAAGTGTTTCAGGTACAACAGGAATCCATTAAGATTCAGTTCTCAAGAATAAAGTCGAAACACTAAACTAGCGTAGAATTTAGGTAGAAATCGATGTAAGGATATGATTTTATATACCTATATTCACAAGCTCAAAAACACTCACAAAATATGTTTAAAACCCTTTTATAATCATTTTCAAACATCCAAAAGGTTTTAAACAAAATTGGAAATGATTTGGACAAAAATGAAAAAATTGTCAAAATGGTCATAAGGTACCTAGGTACCGTGAGGGGTACCGTAAGGGGTACCGTGAGTTAATCTGAGACGGGACCCCCCTACCGTATGAACGGGACCCCCCTACCGTGTATAGGTACCGCCAGAGAGTTTTGCCCTGAGAAGGTACCTAGCTATCGTACGGGACCTAGCTACCGTGACAGGGTACCGTTACCTTTGGAACACTATTCCTGATTGCTGATTTTTGAATTAATTCAACTCTAATCACCTCCTAACGGCTAATTAACATCTTCCAATATAAATATAGGCCCAATACTTCATATTTCAACAAGAAACAAAGCTCTAAACATCCTCTCTTTTTATTCTAAGTGTGTTCATCCTTCTATTAATTATTTTCAATATTTTGGCTATTTTAAGAGCCTTAAATTCCTAATTTTATACACACACTTTGAGCTTGTGTTTCTAGTTATATACTCTCATATTCATAATTTTGAATTGTATTTTTGAGAGAGTATACTTTCCTTTTACACCGGCTAAGTTTTGTTCTTCATTTTTATATTCAAGCCGTTGTGTACAACTCTTGTTTGTGTTTTTCAAACACACCTTCTTATGATCGAGAATAGCCGTTAAATTCTCACATTGTAATGATCAAGGATAGTCGTATAAATCCTTAGGTAAAGGTTCAAGGATAGCCTTTGAAATCCTTGGGGGAGCGGTAGAAGATAGCCGTTAAATCTTCATTGTAAACGGTTCGAGATAGCCGTGGTGAAATCTCGGAGTGAATCTTATTGGCAAGGGTTGTTTGCCAAACTAGTGCGGTGCTTTGACGGAGTTCAAGAGGCCGAAACTTAGTGGATTCAGAAATCCTTGAGGAGGAGTCGAGGTACTGGAGTAGGGAGTTCCCGAACTAGTATAAAATCAGTGTGCATTTTATTTACGCTTTTATTTCTGCATTTTATATATTGCTTCCGCATTTGCCAACACCGTTTTTATCAAACTCCGAAAAGATTTTCAAACGCCTTATTCACCCCCCCCCCCTCTAAGGCATGGGCACAACGACTAAATCGAATAACATGTATTATATGGCTTTTGCATTACAAATATAAATGTATGGTGTATATTCCTCTCACTCATTTACCGAGAGGTTGTTTGATGTATATCTGCATACTTTTTAACCTTTGCAGTGAATGTGCATTGATATTGATAGATATTGGGGTTGATGCATTGTGTTTTCCTTGCTTTTTTTGAAGTCCCTTTCCCTTTTTTGGCTCTTAAGTTTAACAAATTTGAAGACGGCAGTATTAGGGGGTGTATTATTGCATTTATTTTCTTTATTTTTTTCTTGTGTTTGCAATTTTCTGATATTGTACATCATCAGAATCACTGTAATGCATTTATATGAGAACGCAATGCATTATCATAATCAAGGTAAAACTTAATTCATTTTCGTGATTAAAGTTGATGCATTGATGATAAAATACTCCTTGTGCAAATATGATGCACTTGCATATTCTAGATAGTGAATTCTACAAATGATAATGCACTTAAAATATTTTGTGACACATTTGAATATTTAAAAAGACAGGATGCAAGTTTTAAAAGATTAAATGCGTTTTTATAAAGTCCAAGTGCAAGAAATGAGTCTTTTGAAAAATACAAATAATTGCTTATTTCCTCAAATGATAGAGCGGTATGTATTATGGATGTAAGTTCAAATCCCATATAGGCAAACTTTTTTTAAAAATTTGTAATAAACTAGTTCTGAATACAATGCATTCTTAGTTTTTTTCATCACATATAAAGCCACTTATGAGTCATTTTCTCCAATCCAAAAATAAATTGAATGATTTTTTTATAAAATATAAAGGACAAATCATAGTGCATATACCGGCAATCACAATGTATGTGTGCACACTTTACAAAACGTATTGCATCTATATATGTGAATGGTGCATATAAATAAAAAACTATCACAGGAGAAAAAACTTTCTTAATCTCCTCTAATAACTAAAATCATTGTCAAGTGCACCACAATTGCGTGATTAAGCATTAAAAATGTGAAAAAAAGTGATGAAAAAAAAAAGATGGGGGGAATGAATCATTTTTGAAAATGTATATATATATATATATATATATATACATACAAATACAAATAAATAAATCTCTTGCACCACGAAAAATGCATCATCATTTAGAAAAAAAGTAAAATACTACAAAGAGTTCAATAGTAAAAATTATTTATAATTGATTTTTATTTAAGAAAAATGTTTTACAAATTAAAAAAGAGAAATAATCATCAATACTCAGTATGACAACTACCCGCATTAATAAGGTGCATGATTTAAAAAGAAATAATGAATAAGATAACTATTAGTACTTCTAGAATTATGGCTCCACTAATTGTGACGTGTGTATCAATTATTAAACTTACAAAAATGCCCCTATGCATCATCATTACCATATTTATTAGACTATGGCGCCATGTTTTAGATCTAATACAGGCCCTAAGATTTGCAATATCAACGATTATTATTTATTCTCATTTCTTTCACCAAGGGTCATTCTTACAGGAACCATCCCCTATATATATATATATATATATATATATATATATATATAATATGGAGTATATTTTACAATGATGATATATATGTTTATAAAATTGTTAAAAAATGACATTTTTTATACAAAGTATAATTATAGTAATTTTTTTAATAAAAAAATAATATTTATTGAATGTAATACAATAAAATATGTTAAAAGATTTTTTAAATAATTAAATGGACTAATAAAATTTATCCATCTCATTAATGAATGATATGTGGATGCACATGTGGCATGCCACATGTCAACATTCCAAGGAATATACATTACTTTACATATATATAGGATAGGATAGGATATAGGATATAGGATATAAGATAGGATAGGATATACTCCCTCCGTTCCTAAATATTTGCCGCACTTGTATTCTCGAGGCAAAATATCGAGTTTTTTTAATTCATTTTATTTATATATTGGTCTAGAAATAAAAAATAAAATTTACATATCAAAAAACTACATGAAAAGTTCTTTGAAATAAGAGGTGTCAAGAATATTTTATTTTATCAAATAACCAATGAAAACGCAAAAATAAACAAAAGCTCCCGCAACTGCTGAAAAAGCAAATGTTGCAAATATTTTGGGATAGAGGGAGTATAGGATATATAGGATATGATATAGGATATATGATATATAGGATATGATATGTAAAAGTGGAGACTAAAATTCTCACCCATGTCTAGAGTCCTTGATGCACCTTCATCATTTCCGCAATGTTGGACCCACAATTCACGTCCTCCTTAACCTTTGATTTGATGCTTAATCCCTCCAATCCAACAATATCTTTCTACAATAGTGGTAAGGGGGACTAATTCTTCCATCATCTAAACAATCGTGTTTCCAGTCATAGGCACAAAAAGCGGAGCATCGATGAGAATTCTTATAGCACCTATCATGTGTTGTTTTGAAATTTTGTAAAGCTAAAGGAATCTAACTGGGTACAATTGGGAGTCCATGAACTAAACTCCATAGTGAACAAGAGATTTATATGTCGAACACATATAAGTTAGAATTTTTTTGGTTGATCTACACTATGATTGAAAGATTAGAATTTCTTTATAATTTCATCAACATAAAGAACATTCTCTAACAAAACGAGAAAACTAAGTGTAGCATTGAGTACATCGAAGAGATCATCGTCATGCAATCTTCATATAGTGATTTGAGCAAGGTGGTGGCAATCCAATTAAATTGACGACAATCAAGGAGAGCTGAATTGAAACCTAAGAATATAGTGATTCCGTCATAAATATTGCAATCAAGGGAAACAAAAATCATTATAATTGTAATTAATCAAGTTGTTACGGCAATTACGTTCGACACAAACAACAATTTGGTGTGCTCAATATTCGGAATATGTAATTTGGGCAAGGAATTGGATCTGCGACTCCAAAATATTTAGCATAATAACATTTAGTCTTAATTAAATTAATTCTAGACATTTTTAATTAACAAAAGATTAATTGGCTTGGTTGGAGGTTCACACATTGCATAAATAATTTTATTAGTTCGGTCAAATAGGTCTAGATCATTCTCAAAACCAGATTGGACAAAACGGAATTAATCAGAGCGCACCAATAAATTTGTGGGCCGAGATTTGTTGGGAAACACTTTTTTTCTCACATTAATTCTGTTTTGTCCAATCAGATTTTGATTATGATCCGGATTTATTTGGTCAAACTAATAAAGTTATTTATGCAACGTTTGAACCTCGAACCAATTTGATTAATTTTCTTTTAATTGAAAATATTTAGAATTTATGTAATTCACACTAAATGTTAAATATTGACTAAAATTAATTTTGAGAATTGTATTTGTTGCATAACGGTAAGTAAAGGTGTTAGCACCCAATGATAGGTTGCTATTTGTTACTACATAATTATACGATGATGTTTATATCTTGAATGGTTATTATTATTATTAACAATAAAACAGTTATGATAAATATATGATAAAGGTTATCTAAAAGAACTCCATGATTGACCTCATTCTATTGATGTTTAAAATCAAGGGGAATTTAACGAAATAGGACTAAAACATAATGGCTTTCTCAATATAGAATCATATGTTTTTGTTTCCCAAAGTAGGACAATTGGTCATTATCCATTAGTCATTACTCAAGTAAATGTCCATCATCACTAGACATTATTCCTCCCACTAGACATTACTAGACTTGTACACGTGCATTGCACGACCTAATTAAAAGATAAATAATTAGGGAAAGTATTGAAGTGCAATTCGATAGGATTCAATTAACATATGAATATATAATGAAATATTTAAGAGGATGAAGTATACAACAATATAGAGTGTGGAACCATTACATTATAAGTTTTGGAAGACTTCTTTATAAACTACATTTGTAGTTTGGTTAATCTTAGTTGGGTCATCATTGCATATCAAGATCTTTAAACCTCTGCAATTTGTGACACGTAAAAGCGCTACATAAAGCTGGTCATGGCTAAATACGACTTCTTCAGTAAAAGCCCAACATGCGACAATGATTACCCTTGACTTTTATTAATTGTCATTGCATATCATAATTGTGAATTATTTCCTTTGAAACTTAAAAGGAATTCTCATATCTGACGATGTGAACAACAACTGTGGGATAACAACTTCTTGTCCAATATTTTTCCCTGTAAGTAGCGTAGCTTGAATAAGATGATTGCCAAGTCGAGAAACAATCAACCTTGTCCCATTGCACAAACCAAAAGATTAATCAATATTCCTCAACAACATGATTGGTGTTCTGATCTTTAACTCCAACTCATGGTTTGGTACACCAGATGCTTGTATGTTATTCAAAAATTCAGGAGAATGCATGTTCGTTAAGAAGTCTATGTTTGAATCAGATTTACACACTGTATTAGAACTCAAGTAAGTTTTTGCTTCTCCGACAATGTTTAATGATGTCATGTATTCATTTATTTCATCCACGACTTCTAGTGTTGGTGCCAAGATTGCTCGACTTTGCAAATATGTTGGATCATTTGCAATATTGTGAAAGTCTGGATATGTTGAATTTACTATAGATGTAATTGGATCACATGTAGTTTTTAACAAACCCTTTCGATTTAGTTTAGGCGGGAGGAAATTGGGGTCCATATCTTTTTGAAAAAAGAGAATGGATTTAAACTTCTTAGGGCTTTTATGTACTTAGCTTACAGTGACGATTTATTAAAAAAAATATTGCTTATTTCAAACCTCGAGCATAATTTCCCTCAGTAGAAGCGCACTTGCCCCAAAGATTTCCGTGCACTCCCTGTCCCAAAGTATGAATGAAGCATGACCATTGGAATCATAGACTCGAACATTGACCTTGTACCTATTACATAAAGGGTTCAAGGTTTGGTGATTTTTTCACTGCTAAATCTTTGAACGAATATTCCTCGTTAAATGTAATATGTAACAATGTTTACCTGTACACTCTATGCGACATGGTAATGTCGCATCCGAAACACTTGAACTTATCACCATCAGGAATGACCTTTTTGTTGCACTCGATGCACCCAAGTAGCAGCACTCACCCGATTCATGTAGTGAAGCTATTTCACCAACAATCCAGTAGGCCACAGGGTGCAAATACATCAAACACAATTTTTATTACCAACAAATTATGTATTTTATATGTGCTTTTTACATTAAATGTACCATATTTACCTTCATGGTGTCTTATAGAGCTTTGATTGTGGTAGTTTTCATAACACCTTCGTCCCCATCATCTCCACCACTTAAAATGATACTTCCCATTGTACTTCCGTCATCCACCTGTAGAGGTAACCTGGATACATTTAACAGAGTATTAGATGAGTAGCTCTAACCATTATATATAAATACTTCAATATTTAGATAAAAATAAAATACCTTGTTCTAAATTCGTAAAATGAAACGTAGTAGAGTCAATCATAGTACCTAAAAACATACGGTGTAAATATTATATATCGTTCATGGAAGTAGCTCAAGCACGAAATACAAAAAATAGTTCGTTTACCCATACTAGACTCGAACCCGTGCGTTGCACGACCTAATTAAAACCTAAATAATTAGTGAAAGTATTGACATTGGAATTTGATATGATTAAATAAAAATATGAATATAGAATGAAATATTTCAGTGGAGGAAATATCAATGATATAGATTGTGAAACCATTACATTATAAGGTTTGGAAAACTTCTTTATAAACTACATTGGCAATTTGGTTCATCTTAGCTGGGTCTTCATTGCATATCAAGATCTAAAAACCTCTGCGATTTGTGACACGTGAAAGCGCTACATAAAGCTGGCCATGGCTGAAAACTGACTTCTTCAATAAAAGCCCAACATGCGACAATGATTTCCCTTGACTTTTATTAATTGTCATTGCATATGAAATCATTATTGGGAATTGTTTCCTTTGAAACTTAAAAAGAATCCTGGTATCTGAAGGTGTAAGCAACAACCGGTGGGATAACAACTTCTTGTCCAATATTTTTTCCTGTAAGCACCGTAGCTTAATACGATGATTGCCCAGTCGAGTAACAATCAACCTGGTCCCATTGCACAAACCTGAAGATTGATCATAATATTCCTCAACAACATGATTGGTGTTCCGATCTTTAACTTGAACTCATGGTTTGGCACACCAGAAGCTCGTATGTTATTCAGAAACTCAGGAGAATGCATGTTCGTCATGAAGTCTACGTTTGAATTAGATTTACACACTGCATCAGAACTCAAGTAAATTTTTGCTTCTCCGACGTTGTTTAAGGACGTCATGTATTCATTTATTTCATCCACGACTTCTAGTGTTGGTGCCAAGATTGCTCGACTTTGCAAATATATCGGATCATTTGCAATATTGTGGAAGTCTAGATAAGTTGCTTTTACTATAGATGCAATTGGATCATCCATAGTTTTTAACAACATATCCTCTAGGATAATTACCTCGCCACCTCCATCGTTTTCTCGCCCGGCAAAACCATCACCGATACTCGCAATCCACTCTGCAAATTCTGTCATGCTGTCAAAGTTGTCATCGCGAGACATGTGTTATAAACACATGGTAGTTGTCAAGTGTTAGACCGTGCAATATTTCCACAAATACAAAGAACTAATTGTAGCATTGACGATGTCTTGCCTTCTTCCTTTAAGTATGACGGGTAGAATTTTTCGAAAATCTCCTCCAAACACAATTGTCTTTCCTCCAAATGGAAGGTTCAAATTTATTGGACAAACTACACTCATTACATCACGCAGAGTTCGGTCCATGGCTTCAAAATAGTATTTATGGGTCATTGGAGCTTCGTCCCATATTATAAGCTTGCTCATAACCAATAAATCTGCAAGAGGTGTTTTGTTTAATGTTACATGTGAAATTTTCATGGGGATTAATAGGAATTCCAAAGCGCGAGTGAGCAGTTCTTCCCCCAGGTAACAATAATGAGGCAACACCACTCGAAGCAACATTTAACACAATATCTCCTCTTGAACGTATGATAGCAGACAAAAGTCTTTCGTATCCCACCATAACCATAAACAAAAAAAAATCTTCCCTTGAGCCGAATCAACGGATTCCATTATTGTTTCATAAGCGTGTCGTTGTTCTTCATTCAACTTTCCCAGCATCCTATGATGTTCATCTTTCAATGCATGCCGATCATATTGTAATTCGTCAAGAATTAATCTGTTGCGAGTCGCTGAAGCTGCGTCTAGAATGGGAAAAGGCATGTCAACGACATCTTGAAGACTCCTAGCTCGCATCCTAAGTAACTTCTCTATCTCGATCAAGGCATAATTCTTTATTTGATCTTCGGTTAAGACTAAACCTGTGGATGAGATGACAACAGTTAATCAAAGAGAATATGTTTTAAAATACTTATAATATTAGTTGTATAATACCGTGATGACCCATAAGACATCTTCGACGATGTAGAATATCATCAGCTATGAATTCCCAACATTGTTCCAGACATGTTTAGGCCTAGACATTGATTCATTTGTTAATAGTGTTACAAATAAGAATCTCAGCTGTTTGGCTGAACACCAAGGACTTGCTTCCTTAAAAGCATCGATGTACTCTCTGTCATTATCTAGTAAACCCAGAGCATAGCATGCATCACGATAGGTGTTGTGAATAACACCATTGACAGTTCTTAAATCTTCGTATGACGTCGGACCTCGAACTATGTTTAGAAGAATTCTCATATAATAAGACTCACCAGAGCCTGGTGGGACGTATATAACACGTCCAATAGCAAAGCCTCTGAGTCGAGGTACATACTCTCTTTTAGTTTGCTTCCAAACAAATTTTTGTGGGAACTCGGCATACGTTAGCATCTTTGCAAGAGGATATTTGTCATTTGCTTTCATCCAAGCAAGAAATTTACTCTCTTTTATGCTCTCTCGAGTGTACACATCACTTGCATCATCATCATCCTCAAAGAAAATCCAATATTCACCTGGAAGGTGAAAGATTAAACGTTCAAAATTAGAACAATTATATTGTATTAGAAATTCAAATATTTGCCATGTTGCCTCGCAAGGAGAGATATATCTGCAATCGTAATACATTTTAATTTCATTTGGAGTTTCTGTCTTCTCTTTCTCTCCGCTTTGTGTGCTAGCATAAAATCCTGCAGTGACACGGTCATGACCTTTGTTGATGTACTTGAACAAATATTTGATGGAACGCGATTGATTACACCATTCAACATTTAGGTGAGCACTGTACTTCATCAACAAATATCTATTGTGTGGGACTACGAACCTATTATCCAACTCAACATTGTTCTTCATTATTGTCCGACCATTATTCCTTCTTCGATATTTTGGGTAGCCATCCTCGTCAATATTAGTTTCCTCATTGAATTCCTTTGGAAAATATTTAGAACACTTTCCATCCTTCATGCAAGGTGAGTTTGGTGATGTAACGCCCCAAAACATACCCTAAAATTATTAATGAATAATTATTCGATTAATCAAAATTGTTTTGATTAAAATAAATTGTTGTTGGGCTTTAGGCCGAAATAAATGTGTTTTGATATCCAATATCACAAGCAGGATAAATCTCATAGAGATAAACCCAATTTGTTGACTATTTGTGTGGTCTTGATTGGGAACCTGAGTACAGACCCAAATCAAGAATAAATGAAAAAATTATTTATGATGTGAACTTTGAAATGATTTATTGAAATAAATCATTAGAACAAATGATATGAATTAAATGTGAGAAACCTTTTTGAATAAAGATCAATTAAATCAATTTTGACTCTGTCAAAATCAAACATCCAAAAATATGATGTCTGAAAAAGTATACCAAATAAACATAAAAATTATACCGTTGGATAGAGTTTGACTGTCTGTCACAACAGTGCAAATGGAATTCAATTCGGAGAAAGGTGGACCAAAAGTGTACCCCGACTGGAACCAAAATTAATCCCAATTAAGGACGGCGCCTCCTACTCCACTCAGCCGATCAAAGATACGTTCCTACGCAAATCCTACGCAGCATTGTTTGGTTTCTTCCTCCATTCCTTCCCTATATAAGACCACCTTCACTCTCTTAATTCTCTATCATTTCTCACAATCCTCATATCAATTCTGTTGCTGGGAGTGAGGAGAACGCAGTGGTGCTATCATATTGGTGAAAGGTTGCAGGAGTTGGGAGTAATCGTCGCCGGAACTTTCGTCGGAAAATATTCAAAACCTTCATTTACCTTCGAGGTAAGCCCGTAGATATATCTAATGACTAGAATGTTCGTATAGATCGTTTCTACGTTCATAAACGCTCATTTGGTTGAGTTTTGTGTTTGACATGCTTGAAGAACCAAAAATCATAAACCATGAAATTGATGTTAAAACTATGATTTAATGATGCCAAAATGATCTATGAACCTTGGAGAACATTTCTATATAGTTTCGTTGAAGTTCGGTAACTAAAAATGGTATTTTCGAAAAATGGACCGAAGGTTGAAGAAGATGAACAGTAACCTGAAACTATACTGCCTGGATCGGTCACACTGCCCTGATTAATCACACTGCCTGGATCGATCACACTGCCCTGATCAGTCACACTGCCTTGATCAATCACACTGCCTGGATTGATCCCCCGACCTGTTTGTTCCGAAAATACTTCTAAAAATGTTATTTTTAAGGTCTAAAATCATATTTTTGATATCAATTGATAATGGTCATTATAAAAGTGATTTACCATAATAAAAATGATATTTTTAAAAAACTAAAAATGTATATGTTGCATGACGGTAAGTTTGGGTGTTAACACTCGAAGCTAGGCCGCTATTTGTTATCAATTGTTATGTTAATTGATGATTATAATAAATAAATATTATGGGTGAGTATGAGTAATGAACCTACTGATTAAAATGAGTATTTATGATTTAATTATGAGTAAAATGAATACATTTATAATTATGAAATGATTTGTAATGTTAAGGGTATCTAGAAGAACTCTAAGATATACACATTTAGAGAATTGATGTTAAGGCTATCTAGAAGACCTCTAGAATAGATCTCATATTAGTATGGATTTGTGAAACATGAATATTCGATGAATTAGATAAAAAATGTATAAATGGAATTTGTAGACCAAACTAGAGGATTACTCGTTTGGGAATGCCTGATCCAATATTGATCAATTGCTATATTGTTGTTGCCTTAACTGACTACAGTTAAGTGTCCGAAATCATTTGCCTTAAACCAATGATAGTTTAAGTGTCTGATTGCCTTAACTGACTACAGTTAAGTGTCTCAAATCAATTGCCTTAAACTAATGATAGTTTAAGTGTCTGATTAATAATTGTCTCTTAAGGATCTGGTTATGAAAATTATGATTTGGCCTTAGACTAAGAATAGCTAAGAGCATTGTTATGATATGACCTTAGACTAAGAATAGCTAAGAGCGTTGTTATGATCTGGCCTTAGATTAAGAATAATTTAAGGGCACTGTCGGAATAATATCTGAATTGAATAAAATGTGTTGATATGAACTGAACGTTATCAAAACTGTGAATGTCTGAAATGAACATTGTGTGCATGATATCAAATGATTTGATTATGAATTTAGATTCAATTTATATGAATGTTCGACGCATTAGATATGCTTACTCAGCTTTACCGTTGAGCGTGTAGTGTGTTTTATTTGCTACACACAGGTAAACAGAAAGATTAATGTGATCCGGCGGCAGATGGAATGAGATTGTTGGGATCGATGTGACAAGATTGAAATGATTTATGATATGTCAATATTAAATTCGCTTCCGTAATATTGTTGAATACTCCGTACTGTATATGTTATGAAAAATATTATTGTGATAAATAAAGTGTGTTTGAAAAGTTTTAAATTTTTACGATTATCAAGTTAAATACTTTAATCCGAAAGGGGCTGCAGACCTGGACGGATTATGGTATTACAGGTGAATTCGAGCCACACGGGCCATGAATCATAAAATCTCGAACAACGTTGAAGTATATTGACTCATTCAATTCATCAGGCAGCAGATATGATTTGATCAATGTCTTTAGGCGTGATGAATTTATCTTCTTGACCCAAAAACAATAAGATGTGAGCACGTGGGAGTCCGCGCTTCTGGAACTCGACAGTACGACTGTAACTAAAAGAGGGGACTCGAATTATATTGGATAATGTACTTATAATATATTAGATTTAGTATAAAGTAGATAGAGAAAAGAACTTACATCCTCTAATTCTTCCAAAAATCTTCTTCTTCTTTAAGTCTCATATTAATCCATTTAGTTTCATGTTGAAGACCCTAGAAACAATATCTGGACGATCTTCAGCCTTTAAATCTCTTCCACGCAATTAACTTTCAATCTCTGACCATTTTAGATTGCAAGTGAATGTTAGAAAGAGATCTGGATAGCCAGTCCAACGACATATTGCCATAGCATCTTGATAGTTTTGAATCATGTAACGGGCACCGCCAACAAACGTATGAGGTATAGTAATTCTTTTCCCTTTGACAAATTTTATATTATGGCGAGGAAATTTTTTTAGTACAAACTACCCAAATTTTTAAAAAGTAGTTGAGAAGAAGGAAAATATTTTGTGTACTGCACAGATTAAAAAAATGGTGCTGGGGGCTTATTATAAAGTTTCATATGAAACTATTTTACAAACTGAGCAGGTTTTATAAAGTGCACCGATTTTAAAAAAACGTGTTGTGGCAGATTATTTTAATGTTTCATTTGTATGAAAATATTGTAATAAAGAAGCTTAACCTTTGAAAAAAGAACTAAAGAAGTTTTAAATTTTTTTTAAATGAAATAATACCAATCAAAACTTGATCATTCAAACATGGTTGGCTTTGAAGAACTGGAAATGGTTTTAAGTCAAACATGATCCGTGGAAAATCACTGCGATTCAAAGTTTTCACTTCAGTTTCTCTGAAAAACCCCAAGAGCTTATCATTTGACGATCATTGGTTCTTCTTTGACCCGTTCGCTTTGACCCATGATCTTGACCATCTCGGCATTGACTTCCATCTTGGTCATCATCATCCTGGTCTTGGTCTCTTCCTCGACCTTGGTTGCATCGGCTTTGTCCTCTCGATCCGTTTTCCCCCCTTTGAGAATGAGAGTTCTCACCATTGGAGAACAATAGTTTACTTTGTGTTTCTATATCCTCTTCCTTGATTCGCTCTTCGTTTCAACCGGCCTATGGTTTCTTGAAATCCTTGCTTATTCAAATCTAGAACTTGCTCCAACGAGGCGACTATATGGATGTATTTCGAACGAGGAAGAGACTTTAGAAACTTCTTAACCATCTTTTTATCTTGTCGTGAATAAAAACATTTCGAATGGCATAAACACCATCCTCGGTGATTTGGTTTTCAAACTTCCTTTTTTTTGGTCGGTTAAGATGTGCATGAATCCTCGTTCCCTGTAGAAAAGGTAGACATTATGAGTATTTGAGTGATACAATTGCAAAAAATGTAATAATTTCGTGAATACAATACATGCTCATCGTGAAAGACGATATCCATAGAGTCTCCGCCTTTCGTCCACCTTGGAACAAAGTAAACACGAATAGCCCTTAACTTGAGAATCCAAGATGTATGATTGTTGTCCAGCTCAGAAATCGGAGTAAACATTGTCCTAGAATTTCTTTGAGAATTTTCGGCCATCTCAAGGAAGTAAAAGAACTCAAATATGGTGGAAGAATGAATTGGTGTGTTTTAGCATTTCGGGCATAGTGAATATATAATACATAATGAATCAACTAATTGAAACCACATTAAATGCTTGGATTGTCCAAATCTATTTTATTACTTGATTTGATGTAAAGTTGGATGCAAAGTTGATTTATCACTTGGCTCAATAAAGCATCATTATTTTACTTTATAGAGCCACACACCTAGGGGAATAGACCCAAAAAATAGCTGTCAAGAGAGGTCTCCATTTTCGGCCCAATATCTCCCCGCCCAACCGGTCCAAACTACAGAAGTAAAATGGACGGGAATACCGTTCAGAATGTCCTCTCATCATTATATATAGAAGATAACATCCCGAATCTCTCCCCTAAAATTAAGATTATTACGGAGTACTAGTATTATTTTCGAAAAAACAAGAATTTCTGGTTGGGAAACCACCCTAAAATTGACTCCTCACTCTTTTCCGCTATCCATCTTCTTTGTACTATATCGGCAAGGGAAAATGCTTAGGGCTGCAACATATGTATCTTCTCATTTTCCGGCCGTTACCACTCCGGCGACTTTATTGGCTTTATCCGCTGCCAGACTCTCCGCCCGTTCCACTCTCAGCCTAGCAGTTGCCGGAGCATCCTCCTTGCACTGTGCAGTAAGCCGCCGATTCCCCTTGCTCCGGAGGATCAGCTTCTCACCCATTCCGCACCGCCGGACCTGTTATAATGCCTTCAGATGTTCGCCTCTTAGTTCCTTCCTGTAATTGTTGTGCTATCTGTATATATACACTTCCATTGTTGATATATTATTGTTACTTCCAGTTCACAATGATTTCCCCCCCTTTATGAAAGTCCACCTTTTTCAGTTAACAGGTCTTAAGGTTCCTGCAATTGGAGGTAGCATAGTACTTTCATTCCGTCCCTGTGTATTTGTTACTTTACTTTTTCCACTACATGAACTTTGATCATTAACTAAAAAAAACTACATTACATGTTAATTACAAAGAAATGTTTTTTTTTTTGAGAGTTTTCTCTAAAGATAGATATGATGAACTTTTTTATATGCAATGCAGTTTTCATTTAATTGATATATCAATGTTTATCTAGTTTGATTGAAAAGCGTTAAACTGAAAGAATGGATGAGATAATATAATTAAAGATTTATAAGGGTTCCCTCAACAGTGTGGCACTTAGACTTGGATTAAACCACACTTGGACTTGGACAAGAACTTCAATTTTCCCTATGCAGTATGTTATGCCCTTTTTCTTGCACTCTTTGCGGGATGAATACATTAGAGTTTTCTATTAAGATATAATCATTGAAACAATAGGGCTTTAAAACACTAGGGTCTAGCCCATTAAATTTAGGATCTATTATTTGCTTATTTAAGAAGTCTAATAGTCATTAGAAACACTCAAATTTAGTGGTAAGCTGGTGCCTAGAGTGATTTTAAATACATTATGTCAAAAATGAAGGTAGTTATGCATTTTCTATCGCCTGGGTGCCTCTTGGCCGATTTTGCAACGATGACAGGAAAAAAAGTGTCTCTATACCCTTTGACTCTCGGTCATGCTTTGAAGGTCGTCAATGTTCCCATTCAGTCCAACTTTGTATTTTGTGTAATCCTAGCATATAAATATGCTCATTTGTAATGAGATAGATGAAGTATTGAGTGTTACTCCTAACCATTGAGTGGTTCCAAAACTTGTGAGATATCTAAATTATTTCATGTCAAGTTCTTACTCAGGAAAATCATTCCTGTGCTGCCCGGTGCGGAAGCAAAGCTCCTTGTTTTGGGAAATGTAGGACCTATCTATCAACTTGTGTCAATTACCAGTTTACCACGACAAGTTGTTTAGGGGTCACATCAATGATTCTTCATTCATATCTTAGTCTTGACCGAACACATTTCAACAATATTTTGCTCAACACCTCAACAAATACATACCAACACCATCTCTAAACTCTTTGTTTGCTATAATACCAAGGATTGGGATAGAAGAATAAGATTGTGTTTAGGTTTTATCTATCTGGTTTGAGAGGCTGGGCTAGCCTTTCCATCTTTTTTGAGCGTGTTGTGAAGTTTGAAAGGAATGCATCATTTATTTTTATATGCACTTGGATCTGCTGCTTCATCGTCCGCGCATCTCGTTACTCGCTAGCTTTTATTTATTTGCATACTGATAGATTTAAGAGTATTTGGTGAAATATAATTGTATATTTCTCAATGAATGAAATAGAAGACAATGCAGTCTTTATAGGAACCCACAGGTTCGGAGCTCTAAGGCTAAAAGGAAACAAAACTATACACGGGAACATATCAAAATAGGAAACGTAGATCCTCTACAATTACTACCGTATGTGCAATAGTATAGTAACAGTAATAATAGGATTCCTGGATTCCTTTCCTTCACACATACTTTGTGGGCAACTCATTTTGATTATATTCCTTTTGAGCTGAGGTTCTATTGGGAACAACCTCTCTCCTTCACAGGTGGAGGTATGGTCACCGTACATCCTCTCTCAGTCTCTCCCATTGACTGGATTCGTTGTTGTTGTTGTAACACTTTTAAAGTAATGACTCTTCACTATGATATCTAATAAGTGTTCTTGTGTAATTTTCTCCTATACAATTGTGAAACTTCTATGTGAAATTATACATATGAAATCATTTTAAAGGGGTGTTTAATCAACAAGTCTTATAAATAGGTGATGAAACATTATAAATTTCTTGTCAGCTTCATTCAATGCTGGAAGTAGTTCAGGAGAAAACAGGGAAATATTAGTCCAACATTTGCTTGTGAAAGAAGATGACCAAAGGCTCTTGCTAGATCTTCTGAAGAGAATTGCAAAAGGTTTGTCTTCTTGCATTTCTTTTGACTATTGAGTAAATCATTCTTAAGTTTCATCTGTATTTTAGAAACTTGAGTTGTACTTCTATGCTTGGTATACGAACCCTCTTTACAAGATCCAATCCTTTTCTTTTTGCTTGTCCTGGCAAGTATTTCTGATGTATTTAGTATGTGCAGGCGAGGATCTTAGAAACCTGGCTATGGAATATTCCATTTGCCCATCAAAAGAAAAAGGGGGGATGCTTGGTTGGGTGAGGAAGGGGCAAATGGTATGTTGCACTTAGTACTTGGCTATTTTGATTGTTGGTAACTTCTTTTTAAAATTGCCAATGTGGTCAATGAAACCAAATGTAATGAAGGTCTTGCTTTAGCTTTCAGTACTCAGTGTAATTACTAATGTGAATCCAACTTGACCTGCTGTTAGACCAGTCTGTTTAATACATTCTTGTTTGATTCAATGAGAGGATTATACAGACAAAAGTGTGAAAAGGTTCTAGGCGTGCTTCAACCAGTTCCTCAAGCCCTTCAGTGGAGATCTTTGGTATTGAAAATTGACACGACTCCACAAGAATCTAATTTGGCATTACCAAACTAATTCTTGATGACCCTTGTTTTGATAGAAGTTACAACCGCATATCAGTATTCAATAAGCACATATGCTAAAGATACATAAGATTAGAGTATAAGTAGGGGGAATGACATTCAAGCATATTCGAACCTATGCGTTACATGGCATTCCTTTTAGACAGAGGCCTCCGCTGTGTAAGAGGCCTTACCTATAACATACATGTTTCATATAGCTCAAGAGGAACGAACATTTCTATCAAATCCTCTATCGAACATAAACTTCCAAAATCATGAATAGTAGTTTATCTTAATGAACACTAGCTTCCAAAGCATTTCTTATCTCATTATACTCCATCCGCCACTTAGCTTGAGAATAATCACCCATCCCTTTATATTTATCATGTGTGAAGTATGTGTATCTTCCATGATGTACATACCATACATCTTAATCCCAACAAAGAGCTAAAGTCCAAAAGAGATTTAATCAATAAAGATGCTCCATCCATCCTTCTACTATGTATTTTTGGCCAAGTATAATTTTGAACTCAAGAAGACTTCCATTTGCTATTATTCCATACAATGAAAGCCAAGGCAATCTTCTCACTTCTTTCCATTTAAGAGTTTCAGTTTTTCTATTTAGTATGCCATCAATAACAAGGTTGTCCGGCAAATCATTAACAAATCCACCATTTACAATTTCACTTTGAATGTTGAAACTCTATATCTATAGGTGCCAGAGTTTGAGGAAGCTGCATTTCATGCACCCATTAACAAGGTTGTCCGGTGCAAAACACAGTTTGGGTGGCATTTGTTGCAGGTTCTATCCGAGAGGTTATTTTAGGAAACATGCCTTCAATCAATATTCATGCATTAAGCATTTCTAGGTTTTTACATTTTTCAAATGCATCATGTCCAGGGAAAAATCTATTCTTGAACACATCCAGCCAGATGAGCTTTACATGAAACTGCAAGATCCCACTTTCATGGGAGATGCTCAATTGATTGATGTTCGGGAACCAGAAGAAGTGTATCAACTCATTACTCACTTTATTATTTCAGTGTGATTCTTAATGGATGCTACTTTATTTTTGTATTTAGAATGTCAGAAGTGACTGTTGATAGAAGCAATAAAAGAAATATTCTAGTGACCTTGTTTCAAAGTTCTCTCGAAAGATTCATTATTTGTTGAAAAGTACCTTCTAAATAGGTTCGCATGAAAGTATGGTTTTGATCAAGACTTTGCACAATTGAGTTAGAGTGACCTTTTTTTCCTAACTTCATCAACCCCTCCACCCCACATGCCTGGATTGTTATATAGAGGAACGGAGGAAGTAGAGGAAATGTGAAGTACTGTACAAATATTATTCAAACCATCTTCATTTCCTTATGTTTTTAATTTTTCATTGCACAGTGCCCAAGCACATCTTCCAGGCTTTCAGGTCCTTCCACTTCGCCAGTTTGGAAATTGGGGACCAGAAATTACGACTAAGTTTGATCCTCAGAAGGATACATATGTCCTGGTTTGTACACATTCCTTTCTAAAACATATAATTGTTCTTTTGCCTATGTTGTTGCCTAGTGACAGATTATTGTGTGGAGGCATTGACGGTATCTATGCATAATTAGATATATCTTGATAATTGAAAAAATGTTTTCCATCTCATTTCCTTTTTTTTCCTTTCAAATTCCTTGAACCAAACATAGTGTTAGACTTCTTTACACCTTTGGACTCCATGACCCTTCATTTACAGAATATATGAAGAGGTGAATAATATGTTTGCTGGTAGCCTGCTAATACTCCTCGTCATGGGCAGTTGATCTAAGGGGAAAGAACTCTGACCTATGTGATAAGAGAACAACTCATGCACACCATAACAGAGGTTGATTCTGGAATGAAAAAATAAATAACCTTTAATTCTTTACTCCATAATAATTATAATAGATAAAATTACCTACTTATATCAAGGTTTTAAAAGGCGAAAACTAGCCTCAAGGCGGGGAAGCAAAATGCCTTGGGGCGTAAGCCTCGAGGCGGAACAAGGCGTAAGCCTCAGTTCGATTTGAAAAAATAACACTTAAATAAGTACTCTGAGATAAAACAAAATGCATAATCCATTGTCAAGTCAAAAAAGTGATAATCATATATGAAATATGATGAACAACTCTATTAATAATTTAATATATTATAAATTGATTAAAAGATTAATTTATAAACTGCCCAAAAAATTCAGGCTTGAAAGACTGGTGTTAAAAAAACTTTTTAAAAAATACTGTAATTTGCAAATTAGAAATGATAAAATAAAAAAGAAATGATAGAATAAATTACTCCATTTTTAAGGAAAAATTAAACAGGTAAAAGAAAACAAAATATGGAAAAAAATTTATTTTCAAACAAAATCCAAAACAAATTGTTGACCAAACATTTTTTTAGTTGCACAAAGAATAATTAAAAGAAAACAAAATCTCGAAGTGTAATTAAAGCTAAAGAGAAATGAAAAAACAAAACCAAATGGGCCTATCCCCTAATTCCCTAGCCCTAAACAAAGAACAAACCAAATATGGGTCGGGCACAAATCCGGAAGTGTAAAGAATGATAAAACAACACACTTCCATCTTGCTGTGTCGGCCCATCTTCAGGAGGGGGAAGCAGACCTTCCATATAGCAGTCGGATCGACTTCTGATATAGGTTAGGGTTTTTGGATCTGTATTACGCCTCGATTTCGCCTTACGCCTTGGACCGCCTCAACTTCTTAGGGCGTACGCATCAAGTGTTCCTGCTGAGGCGTAAGCCTCTGAGGCTAAATGTTACCGCCTTACCGCCTCAGCGCCTCGAGGCGGACCGCCTTTTTCGCCTTTTAAAACCATGACTTATATAGAGGCTCAATTCCTAAGTTCAAAAGGAAACTTAATTATAGAAACTAAATACTAGTAGGAAACTACAACTAATACTTTGATGCGAGAGGTTTTCGATACGTCATTTGATATCGTAACTCTTGATCAAAAAGAGATAAGAATGAAATGGAATGGAAATGTGGAAAATGTAAATGGAATGAGTATAGTGGTGGAAGTAAGGGATGTCGAGAAGCAGATATTTTTGGCCGGGTTCTATGCTTTGAAGATCATTTTTGGGCTATGATTTTGCATGATGTGCTTACATTGGACTCACTTGATTTTCATGGATCATGACAACACACATTGTCCCACTTCTCTCACAAGCTTACTGAGTTTGCGTTTATCTTCTCTTTTGCTTCATGCTTAGTTTATGTGGGGACGCCCTGACGTTTAATTTCATATGTGTGAGGGAGAATATGATCATGTGCTTGTGAAGTTGTGTGTTGAGTTGCTTTGTTTATAGTTGTTGCCATGATATCATATGACTTGAGTTCTGTTAATTTGGTCCCTTCCCACCCACCCATGATCATAGTTGTTTTGTGTGTTCTTCACCCTCTTTGCTCCCTTGTTTTTTGTTTCTCTTGACACCGAGGACGGTGTCTCGACTTAAGTGTGGGGGGGGGGGTAATCAGAACTTTGGCATTTGAGCTTGTGTGGAATTTGTTGTTAACTTGTGTCATGTGGTGATACTCGTATATGTTGGTGAATGTTTGCTTAGACTTGTGCAAGAGAGTTTCTTCAATGTTTTTTTGTGTGTTGTGAAATCTTTTGAGAATCACCGTTTTGACCCATGAGTGTTAGAGCTACATTGCGCACACACCCACACCTTGAGGCACAAAGTGATTGAGGCACAAATACAATTCTGCTCCATTCCCCATTTCCCCCATGACCTTCACTTAGCCATATTACCCATTTTCTTACCCAAAAAGAATTCTTTGTGTTGATTTTGCTTAATGGAGAGCTCTTGGTTGGGAATATTTTTATTGATGCTTGTTGATTGGTTATTTGCTTTAGTTGAGCCTTGATAGGCGTATGATTGCAAAGGGATGATCTTGGCCTTGTCTCATGTGCTACCTTATCATGCACACATTTCCATGGCGGGGGACCAGTATCGCACCATTAAACAACACCGGTGGATATGTAATCTCATGTGTGTATGCTTTGGTAGCATCAACTCTTGTATTGCAATGCACATTTACCCTTTTTGGGATATGAAAATTTAAAAAATGAATAAGTGCGCAATTGAGTAATGAGACATACGTGCTTTTGCTTGCATTTTTGGAGTATACCTCAACGGAGGGTCTAGCTCCGGAATGTACCTTGTTTCGCCCAAAACGCATGAGCACTAGATGATTGTCTCCTAAGGTGGATTCCTTGAAGCTTGTATCACAACTTTTCGTCAACCTTGACTTCTCTTGATAGCAGGTTTAGGGGCTATTTGGAAACTTCTGAATAGGTAAGTGCTGAACCAGGTCTGAACCATTAAGTGCTGAACCAGTAAGAGGTCTGAACCATTAAGAGCTAGTATATTGTTTAACTATTCAGAGGCAAATGTCTGATCAATTCAGATAAGAGGTCTTAACCATTCAGACTCTGTATAATACTTAACCATTCAGAGGCAAATGTCTTAACCATTCAGACATCTGAACCATTAAGAGGCTGAAACAAACAGTCTGAACCATTAAGTGCTGAACCATTCAGACATCTGAACCATTAAGAGGCTGAAACAAACAGCCCCTTACACTTTGGATTTCTTTCCTACACCCACAATAACCCTAACCATCCCACTTCATTCATCCCTTACACCTTCATTCCCATTTAGTTCTTTCCATCCACCTCCATCCAATAAAGACCTCTTGATTGTGCTTAGAGGTTAGGTTGTGAGCGAATAAACCATGAGTGAAAATACGAGTGAATGAGCGTCATCTTGTGAGCTGGTGTGATTCTCTTGAGTTTTCATTCCGTAAAGAACCATTTGTGAAGCTTTCTTGAATAGTCTTGGTTTATATTCTTGGCATATGCTAGATTCTTCCATTTGGCACAGGTTGACATGAGTGCACTTCGAGTTCAGTGGTGGCCTTTGTTCTTGATTGCTTGAGGACAAACAAATATCTAAGTGTGGAGGAGTTGATAAGTCTATTATTTGTGCATGTATTGTTATATTTTGTTAGACTTATTGACTCTGTTTTTATATTAAATTGCATAACCTTGGGTGATAATATAATTTTGGATTGATTTTTGTTTATGGTTTGATTTTGGAGTCCAATTATAAGGGAAGGACCAATTAACAAACTTATTAGATAAATGTGGTCTATTTTATAATTAGTAAAAGTTTATTTGGATTGATAGGGTGTTGGACCAGAGGGGGGAATGAACGGACGACTTCGACCCAAGAGAGACGCGAGACGGAAGCCATGGTTTTGGAGTTTCCTTCTTCGATCGACGCTGGGATTCTGCTCGGAAATCTCAACCGGCGACGGGACAGAGCTGGGAAGAAGCGACGGACGAAGAACCAAGCTGGTCTCAGCTTCGATCGACGACCAGCGACGAAGCACAGAACCCGCGATTCTCACTTTCCATAGCTTATTTTCCGGCGAACTCCAATCTCCGCTGGCAACTCTGATTTTGGTCCCTATTTCTTCATCCTTCTTTGTTTAACATACTAATCGTAGATTTTCTCTATTCTCTTATTGTTGGTTCTACCCTTGTTGTTCATTGCTAGATTATTTCTCTTTAATATATGTGTTCTTTACTTATGGTTATCTTTCTTGACATTATGAGAGGCTATATATCAAATTTGGGTGTTGGATTGTTTAAGTGTTTGATGATTATTATGCTTTGATTCTTCATTTGGAGGATAATTTGTGGATTAATCCTATGTAGTTTGTGATAGAAGATTATTTTGTCTACTTGTTTGTGTGCACCAAACATTGTGTGGTCTTGGTATTGAGTTTTGAATCACCAAGGAATTGGGTATTAAAATTCTAGACTTGGTTCTTCACTCTCGAATTCTTTCCATGGAAGTGGTTTATGAATTTTAGGAGTCTCATTTTACTTGGGTATTGTCTCGATTGAACTTTAAGGAATTGGAGATCAATGGTTAAATTCTTTTGCCATGGAAATGGAAAAGAATTTAACCATATATGTTGATCTCCAATTCCTTGGTAGTTCAACCGAGACAATACCCAAGTCTAGAATTTTAAAGCCCAATTCCTTGGTGATTCAAAACTCAATACTAAGATCACACAATGTTTGGTGCACACAAACAAGTAGGCAAAATAATCTTCTATCACAAACTACTTAGGATTAATCCACAAATTATTCTCCAAATGAAGAATCAAAGCATAATAATCATCAAACACTTAAACAATCCAACACCCAAATCTAGATATCTAGCCTCTCATCGTGTCAAGAAACATAACCATAAGTAAAGAACACATATATTAAAGAGAAATAATCTAGCAATGAACAACAAGGGTAGAGCCAACAATAAGAGAATAGAGAAAATCTACGATTAGTATGTTAAACAAAGAAGGATGAAGAAATAGGGACCGAAATCAGAGTTGCCGGCGGAGATTGGGGTTCGCTAGAAAATAAGCTATTGAAAGTGAGAATCGCGGGTTCTATGCTTCGTCGCTGGCCGCCGACTGTCGTCGTCGATCGAAGCCGAGACCAGCCTAGTTCTTCATCCGGTACTTCTTCCCAGCTCTGTCCCGTCGCCGATCGAGATTTCCGAGCAGAATCTCAATCCCAGCGTTGATCGAAGAAGGAAACTCCAGCTTCCGTCTCGTGCTCTCTCGGGTCAAAGTCATCTGTTCGTTCCCCCCTCTGGTCTAACACCCTATCAATCCAAATAAACTTTTACAAATTATAAAATAGACCCCATTTATATATATATATATATATATATATTTTAAATAAATATAAATTTATTGAAAGAGAAAAAAATACAAAGGAGGGGGTTGGCCAGACCCCAACAAGGCCTGATAACTCTAATAGTCCAAATATTGAAAAAAGTCCAAATAGCAACAACTAAACTAGGCCCCAATGCTTTGTTTAGTCCCTTATTGTCACGATATGGCTGGAAAAATGCTCTTATCTTGTGTCTGCCATCGCTCAAGCTAATGCAATTCAAACAGCTCATCCTAAAGTGGTGGACCTCATTAGAGCTGCTGTAAGTCCTCGTGCCACTCCTCCCAAATCTAGG
Organism: Cuscuta campestris; assembly: GCA_900332095.2. NCBI lineage: Eukaryota > Viridiplantae > Streptophyta > Magnoliopsida > Solanales > Convolvulaceae > Cuscuta > Cuscuta campestris. Next base: position 528,519 of record OOIL02006840.1, on the reverse strand, counting down.
TCAATAATGAGCTCAAATATAAGGTAGCAAAGATTCCAGCGTGGGTCCTTCCAGCCAATGTTGAAGTGGGTAAAGTTACTCCTAGCAGTTTGGGAAGAGTACTATGCAATTTTGTTAATTGGTCCTTCCCTTATAATTGGACTCCAAAATCAAACCATAAACAGAAATCACTCCAAAATTATATTATCACCCAAGGTTATGCAATTTCATATAAAAACAGAGTCAATAAGGCCCCGTTCCGTTCAACTTTTTTTTTCTTATTTTTTCTTATTCTTATTAAAATCAGATCAGATGAGATCAGACCAGATCAGATCAGATCGAATCAGATCAGATCAGATCGAATCAGATCAGATCAGATCCAATCAGATTAGATCAGATCAGATCAGGACTTATTAAAATCAGATCCCATCAAAAATTATTATTATTATTATTATTATTATTATCATCATCATCATCATCATCATCATCATCATCATTATTATTAGTATTGTTCTTAAAAATGAAAAAGAATAAACTTTAGAAATAGGTTAAATAGAAAACTGAGAAAGTAATCCTTAATTATTAGACGTCGGAAAAATTAGTTTTAAAATACATTGACAATGTCAATCTAATTCTACTTTTAAAATATATTTTTATTGCTACTTGTAATTTAAGTTTCTAAACTTTTGATCTTTTATAAGGATGAGATATTTTATTAAAAATACTATCTCTTCTATATATTGATTATCTAAATTTAATTACTTTTTAATGTATATCTAAATTCAATATTTATTCTAATGTATAATTCTAATTTTACAAAAATATAATCATAAAATAAAAAATATTATTACATTATAATATGAATGATTATTCTAATATATGAATTAACTATTTTTATTTTATTAAAAAATAATCATTAAATAAAAAATATTGATTATATTATAATATGAATTATCATTACAATTTTCAAACGTTATTATAAAGTCAAATTAAATTATTGATTTGAAATTTTAAATTAAATCATAATTAATCAGATCAGACCAGATCAGATCAGATCAGACCAGATCAGATCAGATCAGATCCAATCAGATCAGATCAAATCTAATTAGATCAGATCAGATCCAATCAGATCAGATCAGACCCAATCAGATCAGATCAGATCCAATCAGATCAGACCAGATCAGATCAGATATCAGATCAGATCCAATCAAATCAGATCAGACCAGATCAGATCAGAACTTATTAGAATCAGATCAGATCAGAAAAAATAAGTTGAACGGAACGGAGCCTAAGTTTAACAAAATATAACAATACATGCACAAATAATAGACTTATCATACTTCCTCCATCCCAAAAAGATTTCATGTTCCCTATTGACAGGTCTATTTTTCATCACTTTTTTATTTTCTATACTAGTATACTCATTTGATAAAACAATGTAGTTTTATCATCTGTTGTTTTTTGAACTTTGGATGTAGTTTGTAAATATATGAACTATATGTTCTAAACTTATAACATTTTCAAATAAATTGAGTTGAAAATAATTGTTGTCAAACATCATAACCAAAGGCGGACCCACGTTGAGTCCCACGGGGTCCCGGGACCCCACGGACCTCCACGTAGGATCCTATATATATTAGGTACAACAACAACATCCCAGTTAAATCCCACAAGAGTAGGGTCTGGGGAGGGTGTGTGTACGCAGACCTTACCCCTACTCGAAAGTAGAGAGGCTGTTTCCAAAGAGACCTCCGGCTCAACGTCGAAAGTTGCATTGCTTGACTAACTGCTACTTCATTAATTAAAGAAGCGCATACGGTTTAGAGATCCATTTTGATTTATTCCACCACACCCCAAATATTAGGTACTCTGATAGTATTGGTATATATATTCAAAGAAACCGATAGAATAATGAATATCGGAGCAGTGTAGAGGAGGCGCGACTGAAATTTGCGCTGTGTGGTCCTGAGTTCGAATTTCCTCTCCTACTTAGTTTTGTTCTTTTTATTGAGCTCAATTTTTTCTTCAAGTACTTTACAAAAATATTTTTATTGTCATATATTTTATTATATTTCTTTAGGCAGTATTTTTTTGTATTAATACCTATTGCTACATTAGAATTTAAAATTAAATGAATACTCGAGTTATTAAATAATTATTAAAGGTTTTCCAAATTGACAATCAAACTATCTAAATGCACATGCTATTTAAATTTGTTTAGTTTAATTCTTTTATGAGTACTTTCAAAATTTAGTGGAAATCAAAAATGAAATGAGAACCTCCAATCTTCTAAAATAACATCCATCCTCATACTTTAGTAATAAACAAGCAATACAATTTTGATCTCATTTCCCATTGTTACATGAAAACCTAAAAAATATACTTCGTAGTATTAATTTATTTTGAATGCAAAACATTATACCTCAAACTTGCACTCTTTGCGGTTATTTACAATGCTGTTGGTTTAGAATATATTGATGCATGCAAAGAGTCTACCATTTTTATTGCATTTTTACAAGTATTTTTCCTTAAACAATACCTAAACAAATCTATTTTTTGTTTTGTTTGTATTCTTTTTACAATTTACTTCCATTTTTAAAGTGTGATACTAGAGAATTATGGATATGTCTAAATATTTCATTCTAATTCGAGGCTTCTGACAAAAAAAATCATTATATCCAATTACTAAATTTTATCTTTAGAAAACTGTCAGATGTAGAAGTTACGACCTTGAAAATTTCATTTGAAAATCATATTTTGAATGTTCATATAAATAATTGTTTTGTATAGCGTGAGAATAATTATGTACTATAAATATCTGTTCACAATTTAAGAAACGGGACCCCATGTTTCCCGATTCCTGGATCCGCCTTTGGTCTTGTTGAAGCCGAGATTTCACATCTTTTGAGCCACGAAACACGGTTTCCAATTTGACATCATTTTATTTTCTTCTGGCATTGTAGTTCATGTTTCTTAATCAAAACACCTGTTACAACCAATTCCTTTCTTTCGTGCAGTGTCACCATGGCATGCGGTCTTTGCAAGTGGCCAATTGGTTGCAGACACAGGTGAATGATCCAATAGTTCTTTTTAATGATAAAATCGTTTGTTGTAGTTTGTGTAACCTTTTTGTTTGCATTAGACATGCTACCTTATTCCCATTTTGTTAGATCTACTTTGAATTTTTACTCTCTCAAAATAACCTTTACTTTTCTCATTTTATCCTTACATCTATTCCTTTCAGTTTTTCAATACGATGGGGGGGGGATTCTTTTCTTATAGATGAATACTTCAGCAAACACGATAATGAGTAGTTAAATGCATAGTTTTCTTGTTCAATTTTATGCATGTTTTCTACAGAGTACTCCCCATCCACCCCTCCATATGGAGTTCCTCCGGTGATTTTGGGGTGTATGTAAACTTGACCCTCATGCTCAAAAACGTGTTTTTTATGATATAAATGTGCGCACACAGCCGCACACACATGCAATGCTAACGGTATAGGATTTTTTTTTTTGGGGGGGGGGGGTCCTTTCTAAAGGTACTCCAATTTTGAAATGGCACCATCTATATCCAATTTTTTTGTGCTATTTACATCCACGTAGAAGTCCATTGTTATCAAGTCGTCGCCTAGGCGACGACTAGTCGTCCGGGCAATTTTGGATTGGTGACTTGCTCTTCGACTAGCGACTAGGTCAGACTATGCGATAGGGCGTGCAAAGCGACGCTTAGGCACGCGTAGGCGACGCCTAGTCGGTGAATAAAAATTGCCCAATTTGACCTAACCCAATCTGACCCGACCCGACCCAAATTTCATTAATTTTTAAAATTTCCGATAAAACACAGCCTCCGACGCAATCCAGTGAATCGACAGTCCATCTACTCAACCCCCAGCTGTTCCATCTACATCTACATATTCATGCTAATTATCTTTCTTGGTGTGTTATTTTTCAAGATTGAAGGATATCTGTTATGTACTCTTTGTTAAGTGACTTTATGTGCTATCTTTAAACATAAGTTTGCTTTGGTTATGGTATTTGGTCACACACACACACATATATTCATGTTGGGTTAATGTAGATAAATGTTAAAAATTTAAATACTAATTGTGATTTGTCGACTAGTCCACTAGTCTTCCCGTCACCGACTCGACTCGACTTGTCGACTTAACAACCATGCCTAGAATGTTTACAACAGTGCTTTCTAACCATAATCATGCTCCATTCACGCCCATTTGATAGTATTTACACTAGAAATGTTAGATCATTTAAACAACCAATTGTAGGACTACATTTGGGTAAATGAGTGAAGATTTGTTTTTTAAAAAAATGCATCATTTAAGAATCAAATCCTTGACTTTATAATACTCCCTCCGTCTGGAAATAATCTTCCCGTTTCTCCTTTTTTCTCGTCCAGAAATAATCTTCCCATTTCTAATTTTAACCCCAATTCTTCCAAAAATACCCTTCACATTAATAACCTTTATTTTTTTTCTTTTCATCCTATTCTTTTTTCTTTCTTTCTCTTTCCTCCTCCACCTCTCCATCCTTTTTTCACCGCCTTCCCACTCCATCTCCTCGTCATTTTCTTCCATTCATTTTCATTTGCCTCATCTCTTCCTCCTCCTCTCTCAGACCTTCTCTTCTCCTCTCTCTCTACCTTGATTCTTGCTTCTCTTCCTTCTATTCTCCTCTCTCTCCCCCTCCATCTTTTTTCCCTCCTCCTTCTTCGTCTTTCTTCCAGATCTCGGCTATGGCAGTGATGGTGGTGGCGATTGTGGTGACTAACGTGACGATGAGTGTAGATCTATACTACTACTCATTATTTCTTATAGATCTACACCACCACCCCTTTCTCCTTGTTATTTATTTTAGATTTGTTCCATGGTAGTGATGATGGGACATGGGGTAGTGTTGGGGCTGACCATGATTGTGAGGATGCCAGCGGTGGTGGGTACTGGGGTTGGCGGCGATAAAAAGACTGATGGTGGTGGCAAGGGCTGGGCTAGCGGTGGTGGTGGGGACTGGGGAAGATGGTCGGAGCACGGGCGGTGAAGGGGCAGTGGTGGGGCTCAAGTTGGCTGCGGGGCCAGCGAAGGTCAGAACCAGGGATGGCCAGCTTCCTTATTCATTCACTAGCCTTTTTAAGGGCATTTTAGCAATTTCAACTCATAAGTCAACCATTCAAAAAAAATGAGAAAAAGTCCAATTGGGAAGGTTTTTTCCGGACGGAGGGAGTATCTAAATTGCACACGCACTGATTGTTAAGTTGTTAACACACATGCAATTTTTTAATTTTCTATCTGTCCCAAAAAAAAGAATTCGCACTTTTCTTTTTTCTCCGTCCTAAAATAAACCTTACATATCTCCAATTTAACTACTCATCAATTTTCTCTCTTCTAACGAATTCCAACCACACTTTGTAATTGTTAACACTTTTTTTAACCCTGTAAAGTGAAAGTGTAAACTTCTTTTGAAGGTTTAATAGTTAAAGATGTACACAACACTACAAAGATATTATAGAAAGTAAGAACCTGTTGCATTGCTTCATTTACATCCCAAAGCATCATAGAAAGTAAGAAGCAAGAAAATTTTAACAGGTCATTTTGATTTCGTGCATTAATTATGTAAAATTAAAGCAGTCTCAATAATTACTCTTTTATGTCTACTGGAAATGCAGGCGCATTATATGTACACACACACACACGTTGTCTTTAACTATCAGTCGTACGTGGGGATCCTTTCGTGGGTCCTTCTATGGTTCTTTTGTTGTACTTTGAGTTTCTCTTCCATATCTGTTTCGATGTATCCGTGTGGGCCAAAAGGGTTTTCTTACTAAGTATATACATTGTAGAAACCTTTTTGAAACCTGTATCAATATATCCATGTTTGTTTTCAATCATGTTTCCTCTTCATGGGAAATTTCGATCTTTAATGGAAAATAACTGTTATCTAGCGCGTTCTTAAAGTACTATGGACAGTGCATGAGCGGAGTAAAATACTGTAAATCATATGTACTGCCCACTCCATCTCTTTCTCTCTGTGCATTAATTATGGCAAATGCTAACAAGCGACCTAAGGGCATGATTTGTTTTGGGGATGCAAAACAACATGAACTGAAATAAGTACCTAAAAAGTGAACTTTACTATGATTTATAGTGTTTCTAATTATGGAGGAAAAAAGATTCAAGTCAATTATTTAAGGTGATGCAGATGATATGGCAACCAGCCATTTTGGTTTAAACCTGACAATTTCTATGTTTTTCAGGGGTTTAGGAGGGTGTTTAATGTTGCTGGAGGAATTCATGAGTATGCTTTGAAGGTGGATCAATCAATCCCAACTTACTGAGGCTGGGTTTTTCTCCACACCAATGTTTTTTTTGAGGATTCGTTATGGGGAACATTAGAATATTTTAACATTTATTCTGGGCTTTGTTGTAGAATAGTTCATTTTGCCGAAATTATGTGAAAAAATGGTAAAGATTCTATCCTACAAACTGTAGGTACAAAAACCCTTGGAGCATCTCCAAGAAAAAAAATTGAGCTTCTATATCCTTGTATCAGCATTTCTATAGTGATTTAGAGGTTAATTTATTTCAATCAATTCCAATGGCAAATGCTAAAATTGAGTTGTTAAATATGGCAACTGCACTGTAATTTGTAAATTAATCATTTGAAAATATAAAATATTATTGCCACATTTTGTTTTTTAAAACTATTGATTTAATTTGACCAATGTAAATTGTAAGTTTTACTCATTTACTAATTTCTAAATAAAATAAGTTTATAGAAGATGAAATTTTCCATGTTATTTGAAATGGAAAAAAAATCGACAGAGGAAGTATATGACCTGAATTTCAAGGAATGCCTCGTGTTTGGAGCAAATTTCACTGATATGAACTTTGAACTTTTTTCAACTAAGTATTTACATTTCATTAAAAAAAATCACTCAAAATTGGAGTAAAAAAATACCCTATAGTCATTATCCCAAAATAGGAGAGATGTGTTTTTATTCTCGAAATAAAAATTTCCAATTTGACAATGTGATACGGTATATTGACATTTCACATTGTTTTTTGGAATTATGTGATAACATTATTGACATTGTAACTCATAATTCAGAAATAAAAATATGAAGCTCCTATTTTGGTACTTTCTCGATGTTGTATTTCTAGTTTAGTCCTTTTCCTAATTTCATTGTTTATCAAAAAAAATACCTGGACTATACATACCTAATTTACACTTTCAAGTGTAATAAAACTCTTTATTTTGAAAAATCAAAAGTGTAATTAAATAGTCATAAGAAACAAAAAAATGAATAATTAAATGTAAGAAATGTTTATTAAACTTAATTTGTATTTCACAAAGTAAAAAATGAATGATAATAAGATAGTGTTTCAAATGCGCGTTAGTACTTTTAGATTTATCTACAAAATAATTATAATTTGAATAATAGTGTAATATAACGTAATAAAACTTTAAATTTTCAAAATAAACTTATTATTTAATGATGAAATATAAAAAAGATAATATTTTTTTAATATATTAGTGAATATGTTTGGTTCAGAATTTTCGATATAGAAAGTTACCTCGTACCGTTCCCAAATACCAAACCAACCGTTCAATTTGGTACGGTTTGGTTTTTCCTGGTATTTTTTTGGTTTAGCATTTTTTGTTCGGTATACTCTATTTGTCGGGAAATTTCAAGATCAGCTTGATACTCACTCACCAATTGTTAGGGTAATTTTTTAAAGTGAAAAAATATAAAGGTGGAAAGTTGGAAGTAGAAAATAGGATTATTTATTCTCCTCTTATTTAGATATTCTAAGGTAGAAGAATAATTAATCTATTTTACCTCTTGATTATTAGGGTGGACGTATAAAAGAAATCACCTTTAATATGAGTAAAACATAAAGAAAATACAAAATATGAATTCCATGTTTTTTTCTCCTAAGTAAAAGATTGCACTCTGATAATTTGACATTATATATGATATTCTACAATATCTTTTGGTAATGTATATGGTCATGATTGCATTTGAACTTCTATTTCGACAGTAAAACATATAACTCCTATTTTGATTTATTTTCAATATTTATTTTCTTACTTTACTCTTGTTTTCTTTTTTATAATTCTAAGGCCCACATATAAATGTAAGACCTTGTTTGGAACATGGCAGTTGGCTGTTGACTGTTTATGTTGGCTGGTTTGAATGACTGATTGAGTTAGCTGTTTTGACCGGTTGTTTCTGTTAGCTGTTAAAAATTAGATGTTTGGCTACTTTAGCTGTTTATAGTTAGCTGTTTATGAGTAAAATTACATATAACGACATACCTCCATTTATGTTAATTTGTGTATGATTTTAAATATTTTTTTAATTTGATAAATTACACACGCTATACAAGAAAATGCTTTACATATATTTTTTTGTTGGACAAAAAAGACTACTTCGTTTTTTTTTGAATTTAAGAAATGAGAATTTACATTTATATTTTATAAGTTGATTTTTTTATATTTTTCTCATTTATCATTCTACAAATAACAACCATTCATGATACGGAGTATATTTTATTTAATAATTTTTTAAATATGATATCATAAATATATAAAAATATTCTACACCGATTTTAATTTAAAAAATTAAATAAATTACTCGAGACAAACATCACAATCTGAAGTATCAAACATCTTTTGAGATGACATGAGCATTATCGACTAGTCAGGAAATTGCAGAGAGAAAGTCAAGAAAACTTCCGGTGCAATGAGGATCGCAGAGAGACGCAGCACCGAAAAAAGGGTAAGAAGCGGAAAAGGGGGTGAACAGCTAAATGAAATGCTGCTAGGATTGGCATTTCAATTTTTGGCTGTTCGGTTCTAAATGCCAATTCCAAATGCCATTATCCAAACAATTAATTTGGCGGTTTAACTAGTCCAATCCGCCGTTTATGGTCAAAGATGCCAAATGCTGGGTGAACCGTCATTTACCAAACATCCTTTAATATAATATTTGAGAGTTAATACTCTAAGAATGTGCAATTTGGCAATGTGCAAGGTCTATTTTTTTGACAGGTAGGTTGCCACACGTCACTTCTCCGATTTAAGAAAACCAGCGGAGAAGGAAACTCTCACTCTGCTCTGGGATCTCTTCTTCACAGAAGGAAACTCGCGTCTCTCCTCCACCGATCACAGCGGAGAAGCATTATTTCTTCTCCTTCTTTGGTAAGCAAACGATTTTCTAAGCGATAATCTCACATACCCACCTGATCTCCTTCCTAAGCGGAAACATCTCTCGATTATCTCAGATCTTCACCGGATCTCCTCCCTTCTTTGGTAAGCGAACGATTTTCTATTGATCTCTTTCCTTCTTCAGCAAGTGATAATTCGGTATTTCGGTATAGCAATTCATGAGAAGCGTCTCACCAAGACTCTAAGGTTTTGTTCTCCTTCTTCTTTGTTTATCAATCAATACCAAAATTCAGTCTTTTTATTTTTCTACTTTAGTTATTGTCTCTGTTTTTTGCTTCTACATCTCTACTTCCTACTACTCCGTATTAACTAGCGCTTAATTATACATGTTAGTCTTTTGATTATTTGTATGAATTGATATTTATTCAAAATCCCTTCATCAATTTCAGGGAAGAAATTGTAATTCCTCTACCTACAACAGTTACCGTCCAGAACACGAATGCTCTCATTTGTATACGGTATGTCCATTTTGTCTGCGGTTGATTCTATCAGTGTATCAATTGTGTGTTTGAGTTTTAAATGGAAATTACATGAAAATAGTGATAATTTTAATACCCATTTGTTTCAAAATTAGGATTAACTTATGTGTGGTCAAAACAAATGCATTAACATATGCCAGATTTTATAAATTAAAATTGTGAAAGTAAAGGCAATTTGGTTTATTTTTGCTATAACATATGCCAGATTTTATAAATTAAAATTGTGAAAGTAAAGGCAATTTGGTTTATTTTTGCTATGCTTAAAATGTAGTTGTATCTTGCATCCCATGCCTCTCTCTTCTTCACTGTGACACTCATGATTGAGAAAATTAATATTGAAGAATTTCCATGATTTTTCATAGTAGTTTTCCAATCACTGGTCTTTTGGTTTTTTAGAAACTCAAAAGCACTTCTCTAATACTTCTTTAGTTGCATTTTGCCCAAACACAGAAATTTGGTTACTAATGGCTCTAAAAAGCATGCCATTGATGGGTACTTATATTAAGTAGAAAATGTTAAGAACAATGTCATGGACTGTATATTATTCCTAAAGCCAGTTTGTGCACTTTTAATGTAGTCACTTTGATGACTCAATTGGATGATTGTTTGATCAAAGACAATTTTTCAGTGATAATCATCTGTCACCTTTAAAGTGTGCTACCTCTATTAACTATCACCCTCCTCAGTATCATGTATAGTGCAACTAAGTACACCGTTTTGATATCACCAGATGCAACCAAAGACCAAAACCATATTCATATACCTTTTTTAAAACCAACTTCCGTGTTCATAAAGAGGTTTAGCCTATACTGTTACTAACATGTTATTTTGCCATCAACATGTTAGACGAGAGAGCAATAGTTCACAAATATGTATATGAAAGTTAGCTTAGCTTCCAAAATAAAACAAAGATCAATCTGATCTCATCACTGAATCACCGCGAGACTACCTCTTCATCTCAATTTTCTTTTAGGAGATGACAAATGATTTATGGAATTTCATATTTGAAGTAGCAAGTTATGAACAAGAATGGTGGATAAAGAGTTTTTCCATCAAAAAGATATTTAGGAGTCTCACTCATGCATTATAAAAAAGGTACTTTCATCCAGATCACTAAAAGGCATTATTCCCCTATAATTTTTCATATTCCAGATATGATCTTTGTACACATTGTCATTGGCCAAAGAGTCTCTATTTAGCTATCTCATACATACAGCATATTGTATTACCAAATTTTTATATATTGTATTACCAAATTTTTATGTGTGGTTTTTTCTGAATGGAGTAACTACACGTTCTTTTATGATAATGTCCACATTAAGTTTTTTAGATTAAGTTTCTCATTTGTCCAAGCAAACCATTAAAATTCCAATATTTATTTTATCTAAGAATGAATGTTGATCTATTTAAATTGTTTGTGATTTTTTTTTCCAATAGAAACACAGTCATGATTCTTGGGAAATATATAGGGCGTTAATTAAAGTAGAATGCTCAAGGGTTGGCTATCATCCTCAACGTAACATTAGAATGTGGAAATGTCGCAGGTTAGTATTACTTTTCTTGATTAAATTTTGTGTAATTTTTTATTATGATTTTCGTTGCCCTCCCCCGGCGACGAGAAGACATACCACAATCTCTGCCTTTGCAACAATTTAATAATCTACAACATCTTCTCTACTTTGTAGTAGAGCCGCTGGCCCACTCTTCAAAGCCTAACATATTGCTATGTTATAAATCAGCAATGAAAACGGTTGTGGGCGGAGCTCAGAGATATTGGTGAGCTGACGATGATAGAGGGTGTGGAGTAGCAGAAAAGTTTTACACTCTAGAGATGTTAGGAAGTATTCAAGAAGACGAAGGTAATACATAGCATTTTATTTTTCACATAGTTCTTTGAATTCAGATGTTTAAGATGATTCATAGTTCTTACTTTGTTTATTTAAGCACGTGTATTTTGTTTTTATTCTTTTGCTTAGTTAATTTTTATTGTTTTGCTGTAGACGATTCATAGTTCTTGCTTGGTGAATTTATGCATAAAGGTTCTCTTTTGAGATTGTTGTGAGTGTGTGTGTGTGTGTGTGTTATTAGTCTCATAAGGGCTAAAAGTTGCAGTTTGTGGATTTTACAGTCGAGGCTATAAAGAAGCGAGGCAACGACTATCGGTACATAAGTACAGGGCTACCATTCTCTATCAGGGCACTCCACCACTATCATTGTGGGGGGAGACTGGCATCGTAAAAATGACCCTGATTCCTCAGATATTTTTGAGAAATTCAATCTTTTTGTTGCACTTCTACAGTTTGTTCGATATATTTCAAAAATTACTCCAATGATTAAATTTTGGATTTCTTTTAATCAAATGTTATTCATTGCTATTAAACAATGGCTGCAGTACCTTAAAGAAGTTGGGTGGGAAGAGAGAGGTCGCCTGATTGCCTGCACTCAAACAAGGAGGGTGGCTTTGCAGGTAGTGTTTTTATTGCTCTTCAGTTGTATCCAGTATGTGTACTTGGCTCATTTAATATTGTATATTTACTATTTTAGACTTAAAAATTCACATTTGTTTTCACGAAATTAGCTTAAGTTTAGGCCTACATATTTGAAGGGCTAGATTTTTTACTATGAATCTATCAATTTCAAGAATAAACCCTACTTCGTTGTTACTAAGATTTATCAATTGTCATTGTTGTAAGATGCATTCTTAGAAGTTACCAATGCCGAAGAGATGGGTTGTGCAACTACCCAGGTAATACTGAAGACACAAATTCAAAAAGCATGAAGCATAAAAAAGGGCTTTTAAGAAACAAAACTTAAAACAATTGGTGGATTGCATTAAAAAATGTTTAAGTCAAAATGTGGTTTAGTAAAACAATGGTGCAATTCCCTCTTCACAGATTAAATAAAATTTTGAACTTAACACGGATTTTAAAAAACATTTAGTTGTGAATCAATGTTTGCTGGAGCACAGTATAAATAATGACCCTATTTTATAACATAGCGTGTAATAAAAGTTTACTGCTTTAGTTAATCTTTTAGCAGTTGTGTTCAAAATTTACTTTTGATTTCATGTGTATGTACTTGCATGCTCACACGTTATCTGTTCTATTGTCATTTTCACCAGTCAAAGTAATCACGTACAAAGAAAGGAGATTTGTTTAGCACTGATGTTAATATTAAACTTAAGAGCAAGAATATCACCACACACATCAAACTTTCCCACTGCTTTGTTCTATAACCTGAAATGCTCAAAATCCCTCTGAAATGTTATAACCTTCTACCACTTTGTTCTATCTATTNTTTTGGTTTGTCCACTTTGAAAGATCATGGGAACCTTAAAATTAGGTTGATGGAACATAATTCTTGAAGCCTCAGGATTCCTGATCAAATATCACATAAGGTAACTACCTCTTCTCTAGAAAGCCGTTCAATCTATGAAAATCTTAGATTCTCAATTATAGAGTATAATGTCTTGCTTAAAAGTTGGTTATTCCCTTTTTTAATGTTAGCCTCGCACATTGAAAATCATGTTCTAGAGAGTGTGCTTAGATTAAATAAGGACAATTCTTTGCTTTTTTTCGTGCAGTGGTGCCTTCACTATATTCAAAACTACTATATTCAAAACTAAGATAAGTGTAAACAAGTTGGAGGGTCAAGAGTCCAAATATTTTAATGTTGATTTCAGGAAGAAATAGTTATAGGGCTTGGGGAGGGAGAGTATGTGTATGTAGATTTTACCTCTACTATTAATGTAGAGATAAAATTATTGATTTTTAATAATTAAAATAATATAAAAATATGAATTGGCCAATGAAAAACTATTAGAAGCCCTAACAATGATATGGAGTGCTGTTAATAGGCTCTTTCTACTTCTTTTTTTCATTTCTGGGGGAGGGGGGGTTCAATACCATTTCTTATAGTGTTTACCATCTCCTATGTGCGTGAAAATGATAATTTGTTAATGTGTATCAATGAACCAAGTATCTACTGCAAGCTATGTTATTATTGGCATTCCGTCAAATTATTGAGTCCCGCATAGAAAATATCTATTCGTTTGCCCTACAAAATTTTGACCTTCCCCTTTGTTTTTCAGGTGGGTTATTAAATTTCTCTGTAATTTTATTTTAAAGGCCAAGGGAAATGGAGGCTTGAACAAACCTACCCTAGCTGATGTAACTGTCATCAATCAATATATAAAGTTTGGAGTGAAGGATTTCATCTATCTTATTGTATTCTATACTTTGTTTGCCCTTAAAATTTATTTCAGCACTTTGGATTCGGAATATAGTTAACATTTATTTGAGCACTTTGGATTGAGACTACCGTTAAATACTGGTGTACGTTCTCAAATTAAATAAAAATAATATTAGATATTGATACAAAAATAATTTTATTCGATTTATTATATCAAATATTTTCAAAATATTATTTTATCTAATTAATATACAATATATATTTCATTTAGTTATAAGTCAAAGGTTGAAAATGATTGACTGAAAACATCAAAACTGGACAAAAGTTCAGTCAACTTTATGTTGGAGTTCCACGAGTGGAAACTAAAAAAGGATTGAAAGTGTTAGTTTTAAACGAAAATGGTAACTCTTGCAATTGTACCAAAAATGTGGTTTATCCTGATGTTTTTCAAAAAATTTGGATGTAATTAATACATTTATATACATGAATTTTAGTTAGCATACTTTGTTTATGTCATATCATTCATTAAACTTCTAACATTGTATATTATATTTAGCTATATTTTTTAATTATTTACTAAAACAAAAAAATTAACAAAGTTAAAAACAACATGCATTCGACCCCGTGCGTTGCACGGGTTAAATACTAGTGGTCTAAAATCTAAATGCTAGTTAAATGTGGTCGTTTCCTTATATTTTCTTCACCTTCCAAAACAAAATATATCCGCTCTTTTACTCTCACCGTGGCTTGATTTGAACCCACCTTTTACCTCCTTTAATTATACCTCCCAAATTTAGTTAACTCTAGGTTTGAATTTTTTAATTTCAAAGTCAAATAAATTTGAATGATGTAATTGAAAGAGACAAGAACGTGGTTTGAACCGGGTCGAGGTGGAGAGATTTACTAGGAGATTAAAGAGTCAGAACTAATGTTTTTTCCGAAGATTGTATCATAAATCCTCAATTGGACGATTATCACAATATGACACTACAAATGAGTGTCAATCCACCTTTATTTTGTTTCTCCCAAGCAGGGGTTATGGTTCAAAACTTCGTTAAAGAATGAATAATTTAAATTGACTTTCTAGAAAGTACAGATAAGAGAACTTAGAGAAGTCTACCATCATTATTCCGAAGACACTAAATTAGGTTGCCAATTGCAATTTACTATATATTTAATTAACTACGTTCAATCTTTAATCTATAATAAAACAAAAATTATACTCCTTCCGTCCCAAATTATATTAGTAAAAAATGGTTAAACTTTATTCATTTTCTTTCTCTATTTTCGTTATTCATTTAATATAATAATATAGTCATGTCATCATTAGTTTTGTAGTCTTTTTGATCTAGTTTTTAAAAATATAAATTTTTATTTTTAAATTCTACATCATTTTTCATATAAAATGATTTGGAGATAATTTCAATCAAACATCGTAAACCGAAAGAGACAATTTAAATTAAAACGAAGAGAGTATGATATATTAATTAGATAAAATAATAATTTTAAAAATATTTTTTAAAAAAATCTAATAAAATTATTTTATTATCAATATCTAATCTCAATTTAATTTTAAAAATGGTCAAACTTTATTATTTTAATGCAAAAAAATGAGAACTGGACAAATACTTAATGACCAATAAAGTACTACTCCCTTCTATTTTTGTTAGCAATTTGATAAAATAAAATATTATTTTTTTTTGAAAGGTAAAATAAAATATTATTGTCACTACTAGTTTTGTAGATCTTTTGATGTAGTTTTTTAATATGTAATTTTTATTTTTTAATTCTATACCATTTGTCATATAAAATGGTTTGAAAATAATTACAGTCAAACATCGTAAACCAAAACAGGCGTTATAAAATGAGACAGAGGGAGTATATATTTTAAACATTGTACTTAAAGTTATACGATAAAAGGACATGAGTATATTATCGAACGAGTATGAAAATTGGTAAAACAAAGAAGAATGAAGTCCATAAATAACCATTTATGACAAAGGGGTTTTCCACATAGTGTCCAATTTCTAAGATATTCCATTCGTGGACCTTTATATTTGAAAATCATTCTAGAACCAGTTTTTTGACCAAAATATTATTTTCCACATATATAGCACACAAAAATTGATCTTGAAATATTTCTCAAATATCGAGGACCACCAATGTAATATCTAAAAAAACGAAAACTATATTTACTAAAAAAATTTAGGAAAATGTTTGCGAATGTAAATAGTAAACACTGTAAATTGAGATGGAGAGAGAATACACATATATGACCTCCTTAGTCATTTCCCACATAAAAGCAGATATTCAGGACAAAGTACAGTCAAATTCCTCCTCCCTACAGTTCCTGAACATTACAACAAAGTAGGCACACAAAAGTGAAATGTTAAGCTCCAAACAGGTCTGTGAATATTTACTAAGGAAAACTAAAAATCTAAAGAGCATAGGACTTCAAACTTTCCTTGTTTCTACACTTGTTTCTCTTTTCTGCTATTTTTGTTTTTTTGGACATCACCTTTGTGCTCTAATGTAATGCAGGAGCACCAACTTGTTATAAAGAGCAATTATAATAGTGTGTTCATTCTGGGGCACTGTGCACATATGGAACATCATGATTTAGAGTGTGTACATGCTAAGTATACAAGCTAACTTCAAGCATGAGATGATTGTTCCGGCATCTTTGCACGGGCAAAGAATATTCCGGCCAGTAGACCTGCAAGAGTCAATCCAAAATTTGAATGAATTTTACAGCTTAAGGTTGCGTTCCGTTCGCCTGATCTGATCTGATTTTTTGAAGATCTATCTGATTCTGATTGCAGCTTAATTAAAGTTGTTTCCGATCTGATCTGGTCTGGTTATAAAAAGAATAAGTAATAAGCAGAAAAAATAAGTGGAACGGAACGCTGCCTAAGTATAACACGCTTTCTTAGGTTTAAGAAATGTTGACGGTGCTGATAAGGAGGAAGTTGAAGCTGACCGAAGAAAATACTAGCGGAATTCTCCTGACTCGTGGGCACGTTGAAAAGAAGGATTCCGGCCACAGATAAAGGTATCTTGTTTAGTGATCCCACTAAGCTGCAAAAACAAAAATGAAAAACATGTCATAATCAACAAAAAAAATGTGAAAATATGTCATAAACCATAATCATATAGCACTTTTATAGACCTGGAAACTTGTATATATCCATCCTTGTCTCCCTCCTTCTGGACACATATATAGTTATATACTTTCATTACAGATTCAATCTAAACCTAGCAGGCTTAGGTTATGTTTGGGAGGGCATTCTGGAGAGAAGGGGACAAGAGTTGTTAAATTTCATTTTTAAGAATATATTGCTTTAAAAATAGAAATATTACCTTAAGTTGATGGTTACAAAAAAAAAAGAAAGAAAAGATATACTCTGGGTAATTAAGATGATAAATCACTATTCCTTCCATCCCAAAAAAGGAGTCAATTTTGAGCGTTTGTATTACTGATTTCTTTCTAACATGGCTCTTTTGCATGGAAGGATGGAAAAATGGAGTACATGCTTTAATCATTTATCGGTTACCAACAACGTACATTCTTGTTTGCATGGAAGCATGGGTTCTATTGTGTTTTGAGCCTCTCTTGGAAACAAGTTCTGTACTTTCTAGGCGGGGGTAAAATTTGCATACACCCACCCTCCCCAAACCCCAATTTATGGAACTTTACTAGGCTCGTTGTGTTTATTTTAAAGAGTATCCCCCCCCCCCACTGCTACACAAAATAATACTCCGTCCATCCCAAATTCATCTTCACACTATCCTTCTTTAGACAACAACAGCAACAACAACACTATCCTTTTTTAGACAACTCAAAATAATGTTCCCATTCATTGGGATGAAAATTTGTGTGTCAAAGAACCAACTCAACCACAAGCTCAAGCTTTTTGTGGTCCAGGAAAGGTAGCGGGTGAGGGAGGGTCAAGCTTCAACCACAAATAATGGATGGAGGGTCCACAACCACAAGCTCAAGCTTCAAGAGTGATGGATGGGTAGCGGGTGAGGGAGAGGGAGGGTATTTTAGGAAAGGCAATGTAATTTGTTTCAAACCGGGAGGAAAAATATTGGACGGAGGGAGTAGAACATTTTCCAAGACAGATATTAGATCCAAAGTTAAGCTCCAAAATTGATCCCGAAAAAAGAAGGGTTTGATATTTAGGCATTACCTGTAAGTGGTAGCACCTGTTTGGTGAAGAAACCACATTGACGTAATGCTAATTGCCAAGCCCAAAAGTCCACTTAAGGTTATCACCAGCCAAAACATAGGCAAATGTAAGAGTGGCCTGTCATCGAGATACAAAGAATAGTTCATTTATAATCATATCGTTACGACATAGCTTCCCTTTTTATTCACCCAGGACTAGAAATATTCTCCCACTTTTTCACAATTACTGTATTATACAAAAATATCCATAAATAATATCCCATTTGGAAAATTAGAAAATACTGAAATGGAGAACTGAGATGAATGGAGACAAAACAGAAACTCTGTATTAAACAGACTTATTTTAATACGACGACAGCTATTATGGAACACAAATTTTCAACCAACATGCCAATTATTGTGAAATGGAGGGAGTAGAAAGCTAATAATGCCACATCGCCTATATAAGTTCAACTAAAAAGTTATAGCAAAACTCACGTGCTAAAGAGATAGTCCACCTCATTGAACAAAATGACAAGCACAATGCCTAAGGGAAGTGATAGAGTGTTATTTAGCAAGACCATTGAGAATTCATTCAGATTTCCTGATTTTGTGACTTGTTTGGCAGTATCCATAATCCTACGCAAAGTTAACTGCACCATGAGAACCGATTATGAATAAACATTATTTTCCCTTGTATAACAAAGAGAGCATACAAGGAAAAGATTATGCAACACTGCAAGGAATATGGTAAAAGCATTTAACAGATTGTAGCAAGGATTGTAGGACTCTTCAATCAAAGTGTGGGTAAAAAATCTCATCAAAATATAAGCTTACGAATATGCTCTCCTAGTGAAATTGGACAATCAAGTGAAATTGTGGCTAGTTTCAATCAACAATCCAGTGAAACCTGGGGTCTGGGGCTTACCTCTATCCAAAGGGTAGAGAGGCTATCGTTGGAGTTGTGCCCTAGTGGTCAATCATTTTATGATCGTATTATCATGGATAAAGGCTAATGTAATATGTTTACAACATCTCATCCTATTGTAAACACTTGTTACATTCCTAGAATTTTTTTTCAAAGATGTATATAAAATTGGTATTCAGAGGATGAGAACACCTTGATACGAATGTATTTCTAAACGGTCCATAGTCAAGTATAAACAAGATCAGGATATCGTTAATGCAATTGATACTAGCGTGTGTTAGATGTTTGAATGTGTCTCATGGTCAATGACGGACTATTCGCATCTACATATAAGCACATATTATTGGCGGATAATAGGATGTCGGACAGACCCACCTAGAGGGTGCTCCATAGATGTTCTAAAGCATGCTACCTTTGTCCGGAAATGAATATTCTAGACACTATTCACACAGTCAAACTTTATTGGCTATGTTTGCTTATTTTCATTACTCATTTCATTATATAAAATAATAATGCCACCTCTTGCTTTGAAAAACTTTTTATGTTATTTTTGAATTTTGCATCAACAATCAAATAAATTGAATTCAAACTAAAGTCGGTCAAACCTCGTAAATCACAATAAGCAATTCAATTCTAGACTGAGGGCGTATAAGCGTTCTCATCACGACCCCGGGTGTAACTATCCTTTGACTTGGGTATGTCGTGATGCATGTTTGGAGACGTAGATAATGTACATAGAATTTTTCGCCCCTAATAGGTTAATGTCTGTGTGACATAAATGGATTATTTGATCCTGAAACAATACAAGATTGTACCCCTTAACAATACAAGGTTGCACGCTCTATGCCTTGGGTTAAGTTGAGACATTAGGCGAAAGGGAAACACGTTACATGGATTTTTGTGTCGTGAAAAGGTATTGACGACGCAAAAGTTTAATATTATAATGGAGTAATAATGTGTTGCTAGATATTGGTTATTACAGTAGCATTTTAATACTATCGCCATCTTTATAAGTGCTTATACGGGTCAAAAACTTTGAACAATTTAAAGAGTAAACTTTAAGGAATAATAACTGTCTATACGAATATGTGTAAATTATAAAAAATTTAAGTAAATTATATATATATATATATATATATATATATATATGAAATTATTATTTTATACTTAGTTCCAAAAATGATATTATTATTTGATTTTGTATCAAGTTAATTATTTAATTATTGATTTCAATAAAATACATTTTGGGCTCTAAACTATTCCTTTTTGGTTCAATGCATTTTGAAATACATGGATTTCTATCCACTTTTAACATCATTTTTAAGTACTTTGTACCACACAATGACATCCATTTGTGGTGCTCCCTTCTCTTATACTTAGCGTGTTTTAAAATATAATGGATGTGTTTTGTGGGGAGATAGTGAGCATGTACTCTAGGATAAATTCCCAAAATGGTCCTTACTAATGAGGTGTTTTCTCAAATTAGTCCTCAATAAGTTCTAATTACCTATGGCACTTTATAATTGAGATTTATTCCCTAAAGAGTCCGTAAAAAATGTCTCTTAAATCATGATTAATCGGAAGATATTTTCGTATTTCCATTATCTAAACTTAAAGTAAATTCTCAAAATGGTCATTTCTATATAAATTCATGTAAAATTAAAACAATCATTGACATTACATAATCCACAAATTATAAAATCTATCAAAATATTTTAAAATTTGAATCAAATACACATCCTTAATTAAATAGACCATTTTGGAAAAATAGTTCATTAGAAATGATAAATTTGAGAACTTAATCTAAATTTAGATGATAAAAAATATCAAAGTACCATCCACTTAATTGACATTTAAGTGACATTTTTTACAAAGAACTACTTAGAGAATAAATCTCAATTATAAGGTACCATGTAGATAATTACAATTTATTGAGGACTAATTTGGAAAAAATCTTTTTAAGGATCATGATGGGGTTCTAAAACTAAATATGAATTCTCCGTATTTGATTTTAAGGAAGCCAAGCTGGTGATTTTGTCCCTGGCGATTTAAGTTTTTCCTTTTGGCAGGAATTTTATTTTAAAATGAGAGGATATTATTTTGTGTTAGATATTTTTTTTTAAAGAATTAGAAATATTACACAAAATATTTTTATACACAATACTATATTAAAGATTACCCCTCTTAAATCCTTAATATAGGCCGGACACTTGAACTGCTACATTTTGTCCTCCAAAACCGTTCTACAATAACCATTCATTCTTCAACAAAGTTGGTTGCAGTTTTTCAAAGGTTTAATCTCTATCTATAATCCAGACTTTAAGTATGAGGTCCTTGGGATGGTAGGCATGCTTTGTATTTCTATTGCGTTACCAAGCATGGTTACTTTTTTGCTATTTCAAACCAATCAAATAGAATGAAGGCTTTTCAGCTTCTAAGAGCACAAAACTCAAGTACGGATTACCTTTTTATTTGGGATATAGAACAAATGAGAATAAATATAAAGAACCTGTCAAATCTCAATGTTGTGCTCATGTGATGATTAAGTTTTGCTATAAAAGATGGAAACACCTAAATATGCAGATTCTCTTGTGTTAAAGATTAATAGTACTAGTTTTCGCCTTGTGCTCCACACGAGCTCATATATAGTTGATTAGCATTCTTATGTATTATATTTAAATTTTAAAATATAATTTTATGTATTTTAACTCTGACTATGTTGCATAGCCGGTCCCAAGCCTGGATAAAAGAGGAGGGGGTGTTAGGTCTCGGCAACCAATGTAAAAATTTGTCGAAACATGACATGGATCAAACACGACATTTACTTGGCACAAAGTGATCAAGGGTGGTCTATACCTGAATGATCTCGCTGCAAATATGATATATGACAAGGCACAGTGGTGTCATTTGATCCATGTAGTTGACCCCACCTACTCGGATATGGCTTTGTCGTTGTTGTTATATAACTTCATGTATAGGCCTTAGATAGGAACCTTTGGAGAACTAGGATTAGAGTAGCTGGATAGGAGCTCGGTACTGTAGAGGTTGTTTGTAGTGTGTTGTGTTTGTTTGGAATCTTTTGCTATTGCTTGTACTTGTTGCTTGTACTTGGTGCTTTACCCGTGTTATACTGTGTTCCCTTCCATATTTTTGTGCAGGTTGAGCCGGGGGTCTCTTGGAAACAGCCTCCCTACTTCCGAGTAGGGGCAAGGTCTGCGTACACACACCCTCCCCAGACCCTACTGTAGTGGGATTCAACTGGGATGTTGTTGTTGTTGTTGTATTATAATTTGTAATAATGTACCATATATGGTATGTGTTATATACGCCATCTGTCCCAAAATGGATTGCATGGTTGCAACTACGATGCAAAACCCCATATTAACTAATTTATTTACAAATTGGTGAAGAAAAAAACAAAGGTGACAAAAATATTTTATTTTATCAAATGACTAATGAAAAGATTTAAATGAACAAAAATATTGAGAGACCAAATAGTAATAATGCAAGTCATTAAAGGATGGAGAGAGTACATATTTTAAAATATGGTATTCTTTTATAATTTTAGAAAATGAAAAAAATACATGGTAACAAATAGGTGTAAATTTATGAATATTAAAAAATTCATACTTTGTAATAAGTTATTAATTTCAACTATGCCTCTATGTTACTATGGTATACGGAGTATTAAAAGACATTTCGAAATTTTATTTTGATATCATATTGAGATGGCAACACCTAAATATGTTGATTCTCATGTGTTTAAGATTGATAGTATTTTCTTACACAAGAAGAAGTGAGGAACCAAGGACTATGACTATCTCTCTATAACTCAAAAAATCTAGTTTTCCAATATAGTCCTTCTTGAAAAACATTTTACGATTAAGATATAAAATCACATAAACTCATCTCTTTTTTAACTAAAAATTGAAAAGGTGCATATGCTTAGATTTTTTAAATACAAAATATGGGTATCTAACAAAAAAAATGGAAGGTGAGTAAACATTGTCCCTCTTAAGAGAAGCACTAGACTAATGACCTAACCTAATAAAAGGTATCAGAATGAGCAAGAGCACACTGAAAAGAAATGAAACTAATAGTTAAAACTTACAGAGTATGATGCTGTCAAGAAACAGTTAATAATCTGCCATGTATAGCCAACTGCACTAAAAGATAGATCAGTAATTCCTCCAGATATTGCTGAAATTATCTGCATAACAAAATGCACAAACTTAAACTTCTTAAAAAATATGCATATGCCGACAGTTGGCAAATTTAAACTTTATCCCAATGTACGCATCTGCAATATGGAAGATAAATGCAGAAAGTATTTATTTAAGAGCAGCAAAGGTTATGCTCTCCCTACCCCTAATGACCTTGAATACAATACCCAATAGCTGACTTAATGTTAGGTTTGATATAAACAATACTGTGAGAGACCAGAAACTACAGAGGCCACAAAGACTTTTAAATATAGGTTTTTTCTGGCAAACAACAGTTTCTTTATTCAGCACCCACCACACCCTGTATCTCTACACCCACCTCCTTTGAAAAAATAATGAAAAAAAATCAGATAGTATACTTAGCAATTAGCATAGACAATATAATGATTTTGTTGAACACTTAAACCCCCGCAATGATTTTTTTTCCTGATATTCTACGTTGAAATTTTGTACTACGTATTTCAGATGTCCAGCTTAACATATTGCTCTAACATAATGATTTCATAGAAGTTAAGCATACTAGCATAACCATTGGACTTTTGTACTCCATAATGATTTGAGAAAAATGACAAAAATGTCCAGCAACATTATTATGAGGAAATACCAAAAGTTCAGGAAACCATTATGTTAGAACACAATCCTTATGATGAAATTCACAAGTTTAAACTACGCAAATATGAAGGAAACACACATTCAGGGCTTACCATCAAGAAAAGAGCAACCCAGACTTTGTTGTCATGGTGTGTGTTAAAAAGATACATTTCACCAACAGCAGTTATCACATTAGTAACATTCTTCAGGACTGTGACCATGGCAACGTTAATGTATTTCAGACTGCATGAAACACAATTATGAGAAGCATTCTAATATAGTAATATTGAAAATTACTCCCGCATTCCCTTAAAAAAAGTTCTATTCCTTAACTTGTTTTTGTCCCATAAAAAGTCTTATTTCTCAATTTATCTAGAAATGTTGGTATATGCAGTGCTTTATAGAAGTTGTACCTTATTAAAATTAGAAAAGGTGTACACCCATCAATGTGGACTCCTTTATGGGATGGAGGGAGTATAACAGCTAACACATCATAGGTGAAATTTAGAGGAGTTTGAAGTATTAAGGAATTTGAAATTCTGCATCACTGATAGCAGAAGGCCACCTTAACTATTTACCCAGCGTTGTTGAATTGAGTTTGTCACTATTCTAATTAAATCACTATCCATTAAATAAAAGGATCCTCAGGGCCTGAAGTCCTAGGTTAGCCTAGTTTGTTAGATCTTATCAGTTTGTTATTTTAATTTTATCCGTTATTTTGATCACATTAAGATTTTCTTGACTTATATTCCCTTCTTCTGTGAGATTCTTATTGAGAGAAGAAAGGAGAGTTCTATTTAGTTTTAATTTAGATCCTGAATTAGTTCTAGGAAATTCTATCATTTGGTATAAGAGTGCTCTTTACCCGATCCTTATAGCGATTGCCCGTTCAAACGCTCCCCACAGTGAGAATGGTGAAACCAATGAGCAACCAACAAACGAGGCTATTCACCCAACAACACTCTAGCACAAATCACTGCTATGCTTTCTGTGTTAGATGACCTTAAGGCAGAAGTGACTGCCCTGATGGCGCGAGCCAGAAGTAATTCTGGGAATGCAAAGATGAAGCAGTACCCTGATGATTCTTATGATGAAAATGATCACAGCCACCACCAATTTCCCAGATCCAAAGTTGAGTTCCCTAAATTCAACGGCAGAGATCCACGGGGTTGGGTGTTGAAGGCTGAAAAGTACATCTGTTACTATGAAACATCGGAAGAAGCTAAGGTTGAGATAGCGGCCATGCACCTGGAGAGCGATGCTCTCGACTTGTTCTCCACTTCTCCTCGACCAATGCTGAAAGGACGTTCTTGTAATGGGAGGAATTCATCAAAATCTATGGACTGCCAGAACACTTGAACTTAAACGAACACCTTGTCCTAATCAAACAAACAAATGGTCAAGAATGGTTGCTCGAAGCTGAAATTGGTCTGACCATTGTCTCTTGGGAGAAGATTTGAGGACGGAGGTAAGAACTCACAAACCCAAATCTGTGTTCAGGTCTTAAAGTATAGCCCTCGAGTTTGAGAAACGGAATATGCCTCTTCATTTCAAGACAAGTCCAACGGGATCAGGCCGGGTTGCCAGTCCAGATTCTACCATTGGTCAAAACCAAGAGATAAAAAACTTGACCCAGCCGCACTCACCCCAGCCACTTGTGTTGCGTTCTCAGGATCTTCAGGCTCAACATCGATGTTGCCAATTTCAAGATTTAGTCAAGATAATTCAATGAAGCAGCAACACAGGGATAAGGGGCTTTGCTGCCGGTGTGGGGATCCCTTTAGGCAGGGACATTGTTGTTTGAATTCATCTACTACATTCTCTTTGATGGAAGTCGATGAGGATGGTAATTCGATGAACCCCAAAGAGGTTCCCGTTGATGGGGAGGTAAAAGAGGAGGAAGTGTCCTTTAATGCGATTTTGAGGAGGCCAAAGTCTGCCACTATGAAAATAAGTGGAAAATTACATGGGCATGAAGTTTTCCCGTTGATCGATGGCTGGTCGCCGCATAACTTCATTTCTGAAAAACTTGTGCAGCAACTTAAGCTACCTGTTTCCTCAGTTCAGACAATCAGACATCTGGCGTAGTGATAAGAGACGGCTCTATTATTCGGTGTAATCAGATTTGCAAATCCGTCTCAGTTAAACTTCCAGGTTAGACTCTTACACAAGATTTTTACCCATTTCCACTAGTTGGATTTGATATGGTTCTTAGTATCAAATGGTTAGCCTCCTTGAATACCATTCAAGCAAACTGGAATGAAATGTTTTTTTTTATTTTTTGGGTTGATGGGAAGCGATATAAATTACAAGGGATCTCAAAAGTTGATCAAAGAATTAGTTCAAATTCAATGATGTCTCTTAAGTTGCAAATAGGAGTAGAGGAGGAATTTCCATTGAGTTTGAATGAGTTACTTAATGATGATGCTATTGCTTTCGATGAACCTCAAAACCTTCCACCAATATGCCCCCCACAATCATGCCATTCATATTTTTCCTAACAAACCATCACCCAACAATTGCCCATACCGTTGCCCTTTTTTCAAAAGAATGAAATCGAGTGCCAGGTGGAGGGTCTATTATACAAAGGGTTCATTCGGTCTAGTACAAGCCCCTTTGCTAGCCTTACAACAACAACAACCCAGTTAAATCCCACAAGAGTAGGGTCTGGGGAGGGTGTGTGTAGCAAGAAAGATGGAAGGAGTAGCTTGGAATTGTTGATACAATGGAAGGGTAGATCATATGAGAATTTAGCTGGGAAGAATATGAGTTAATACAGCAGCTACACCGCCTAGACCTCCACCTTGAGGCCAAGGTGGCATTTAGAGAGGGGATTAATGATAAGATCTGAATCACTAGCCACCTTAATTACATTACTCTGTGTTGTTTGATTGAGTTTGTTACTATTTTACTTAAATCACCCTTCATTAAATTAAAGGACTCTCAATTATTAAGAGTTCTCAACCCCTAGATTAACCTAGTTTGTTACATCTTATCGGTTTGTTATTTTGATCTTATCAGTTTGTTAGAATTGTTATAAGTATCTCAGCTTCTAGAGATCCAGAGAATAAATTATTGATCACATTGGGACTCTCTTGGCTTCTATTCATTTACATCGGTGAGATTCTTATTGAGAGAAGGAAATGAGAGTTCTATATAGTTTTAATTTAGACCCTGAATTCATTATAGCAAGTTTCTATCACAACCTCTCTACCTTTTCCAAGTCGGGGTAAAGTCTACAATCTGCATTCACCCCCATCCCCCAAAACCCATGTGTGGGATTCTACTGGGTCGGTTTTTATTGTCTAGTTGTTTAATAATTTAATAAAAAATGTTGCAACAAACACAAGTGCCCATATCATACCTAAACATACTTGTGATTAGCATCCCAACAAAGATGAAATTAACAGGTAGCCAGACTCTAATAAGCTTCCATGTGAGTGGCTCTGAGGATATTATGCCTATGAATTTTAAAAGATAAACAACCACAACCGAGACAAAATTCTGCAGCATAGAAGACAAAAAGGGTTTGTCACATTCGAGTACAACCTAAATACTTGCATCTTCTAAGCTCTTTTTATGGTGAATAAGAGCTGTATACTCTTAATGAGTAGATTGAACTGGACCTGGTAGAGCATCAATGATATCCCGGCATTAAGGTCGTAGCTGGAAAGGATGTACTTGTTAATCAGTATCATGCAGCATGAAGAAATACAATATGCAAGTCCAGATAGTAAAGCCTTATGGCGTAGTGTGATAATCCTATTACTTCGTGGTGGCCGCCCTCTGCCTTTCTCCAACTTGCCACCTTCCAAATCATCATCACTTTCAGTACGAGCCTTCAAGGTGAAAGGCAGCCTACAAGAACACAAAAACAGTTAATACCCGAAACCGTTAAAGAGGCATTCGATGAGATGTATATGAGAGATTAGATCAGTTTTTCTTTGTGAAAGTCCTACGAATTCACCTCAAGGCATATGTGATCTTACTTCTAGCAAACGCTTTAATCAAAAGTGGGAAATACTCCTCCCTCAGTTCCATTAAAGGTTCCACATTTCCTTCTTACCATATCCCACAAGATAAGATCCCTCTTTCATTGTTGCAACAGATATTTTGAAGGAAGGAAAAAACAAATTGTTCCAATGAAACATCATCAACCTACCTAGCTGTTCCAATAAGCATTAGAATTCCCAAAGGAGAGAAAGTTGCTAAAGTTCAAGGGAAGCAAGGTAACAGATTATAAGGTAAAAAGGCAGCCATTTTAGAAGGGGCGAGCTCACCTCATCCTACCTGCTGTTTCTCTTCCCACAGGATTTCAACAAGCTAGTAGACTGTGGGGGGTCATCATCCATAAAACCTTTTACCAGCAACGGATCCTGATAATCTAAAGTTGGTCCTATTCTAAAATCTCCTTCTGGTCTCTAAGATCACCAAGTCCCGCCTAAGCCCTAGCTTCTATGACATATTTAGAAAGCCTATTTTTTTTATTCGTCCAAATTTCTAGAACCAAAGATGAAAGATGATGTTATCATATTCAACTTTGTCCAAATTTTCCAAAACATCATCATGAAGATGTTAATCATCATATCCAACTGTGTCCAAATTTTCCAAATCATCATCATGAAGAGTGGTTCATTCACATGAAAAACTAATCGCGTGAGAAACTGTGTTCTTCTAGAAGAATGCGAAAATTCAGGCTTTGAATTCACTAGTAAATTGTTTTCGCATCAACCAAAAGAAGTGTATAAGAAAGATTTACACTAATTTTTTGTATTATAAAAGATGTACTAGCATTTTACCGATTTCTACGGATACAAAATGTCAGTTAAATAAGAAAGATTTACACTAATTTTTTGTGTCATTGTAAACCATCATTTTAGCATTACATTAATATAAAATGTTAGTGTATGGCTTCAGGATACAAAATGGGATACAATTTTTTAGGCACATTACATAATTTAATTCTTTGCGCATGACCCAGTTTTTTCGAGAGACTAGTCTCATACTTTATTAAAACTTTTATTTCTACCCATGAAACGTACATGTTCAGACGAAATTTTTTTCGATTCTACAATGTGGATCTTGATTTTTATTTAGCATATTATTTAAAGGTCAAATATAAATGATCTATGTTTGATGTATTTTTACAAATCTATAATTTTTCTCCCTGTATAAATTCAAAAATATATTAATATAAAAAATATTAGTAATCAAATGATCCTTTTCCTCACATTAATTTAAAAAACCTAAATTACCGACCTTACAATTACATACTTTCTCTGTCCCTGAGTATTTTTTTTGCTGGTTAAAAATAAATTCATATCAAGTGCAAACCCTTGCGACTGTATTTGTTTTGCTGGTTAAAAATAAATTCATATCAAGTGCAAAAAATTTTGGATGTAAAATACATGTGATTATTTTTACATGATAATTTTTTAAAATTTTATGTGAAAAATGTTACTATTACTTTAGAAGTTGATTTCAAAAATTTATACTATTGTTTTAATTATTTTAGAAGTTGATTTTATAAAATTTTTAATCAAAAAAATGAATTTTAGTTCTCACTCAATTGCATAAAATTTCATGTAGGTTCTAATTTCTTCAATAATACTCTCTCTATGTTTGGATTTGATCTTTTCAATTGACTTTTCTTGTTAATTTTGTATACTTTATCCTTGATATATAGAACAAACATTGTCTTTCGATAGAACTGCATTACCAATAACTTCTTTTTGAAACTAAGAAATCTCTTAATATTTGGTATCTCCTATTCTAGAGATAAAAAATGCATTTTTATTTTTATTTTCTCCATGTTTATTCCAATTTTGGTATGGGGTATTTTTCCAAAAAATTATAGCGACATTGTACATAAGACATATACTCTGTATACAACATAAATTGGATCTATCCATATTTTGATCAAAATTGCCACGTCCTTCAATCGTTAATAGGTGGTGGGTGATTTGTTAGAATGTTGCCATGTAGATTAGCAACTTGTCGCAATTCTAGGAGTTTAACTCTCAAATTTAATAAATAAAGAATAAAAACTGAATATTCCCTACATTAAATTAGAGAGCGCTTATTCTTATAACAGTATTTTTACAACAATTCTTACAATAATATAAACGGGGCATCTATAATGCTCCGCTCATAGAAGTTATTATTCTTATCTAGGGGTGGGTTCGATTTTGGCGGTTCGGTTTTTACCCAAAACCAAAGACAAAACAGAAGGTAAGTTGGCGGTTCGGTTCGGTTCGGTTTTGCATAAAAAATATGTAAACCGTTGGTTATTCGGTTCGGTTTTATGCGGTTTTTATCTTGGTTTTTTTCGGTTTTTTCGGTTTATAAAAGTAAATATTTATAAGCATTAAAAATTGTATAAATACTAACTCGACGAAGCAATAACAATACGTAAGTTTGGGTTTGGTTTTTTTGCTTGATTTTTACACAAAAAAAAGCTGAACGGAAGGTTAGTGTTCTCATTGGTTCAATTTTATATACAAAATATTGGTGTTTATATTCTTAGATTTTTTAAAGTTTATAATATGGTTAAAATGTTTATATTCTTAAATTTTTTAAAGTTTATAATATGGTTAAAATGTTTAATTAATAGTTAAGAAAAAACTTTAATTGACTAGTAATTTATTTGCATTTTTGTTTATATGATTTTTATACATATCACATATACTCATATAAATAAAATGAAGCATATAAATAAGTTCGGTTTATTCGGTTCGGTTCGGTTTTTCAAAGTAAAAACCAAAACGGAACCAAATAATAACGGTTCGGTTCAGTTTTTTTACATTCGGTTTCGGTTTTTTCGGTTCGGTTTTTTTTCTAGCTCGTTTCGATCGATTTCGGTTCGGTTTTCGGTTTTCCCGACCCAGCCCTATTCTTATCCTCCCTAACACTTATGGTAACCCTCCACATCATAGTCCGGCACTAACACACCCCCTCTAATTACAATACTTAACATTTTGGTAAAATATTTGACCGTAAAGTCAAAAAAATGAAAAATTATGCAATTGAAGGGGATGAGGTGGTGCGTTAGGACTGAGCCGGGATGTGGGGGTTTACCAGGGGTGTTAAGGGGTGGAAACAATCAATTTTACGAATGGAACACCATAGATGCCCGATTGCATTATTGTAAAAATTTTGTTGTAAGAATATATAATCCCCCTCAATGAATTATCTAAAACTAATCTTCGCTTTTACTTCATTTAACTAGTACTTTACCCGTATGTTGCACGGTAAGGTATTACGCATAAGTTTTCAGAGGGATATATTATATTTTAATAATTCAGATTTTATATCTTATTAGTGTTCAAAAAAATATCTAGAATTTTAAATTCTAAATAATTAGTGTACAATGTCATTTTCTAGATAAAAATTTAATAAAACTAAGTTAATTTTTCATTCATGACATTTATAAGAATGGAATGGATCCTGGATCATGAAATATCATTTTAGGAGAAATAATGTCGTATCCTGCATTCATTTTTTTGTAGAGTGATAATATAGATTACAACAGACTGAGAAGATGAACGGTCCTGGAATAAACTAAAAAATAAAATAAAATAAATAAATTCAAATTTATAATTTATTTAAATTTAATTACAATAAATAAATAAATAAAAACTTCCGATCTTCAAAGGCCCATATCGACAATGAAGACTTTGTGCACCGGATTAAAGCAGCGAACTGGAATGTGGAACTTGTAAATGATATCTACAAAAACCAAACACCGTACAAGGGCAGCGGAGTCGCCGGAACTGTCCTTAAGGTAGTAGTGCCCACCTACCGTACCTGAAAAATGTTGGCACTCCCCTCCCATAATAAAACCGCTATCGTGTGTGGTGATTGTATGGACTAACCACACACCAACGAACAAGAACAATGTATAAACGTTCACGACCAAAAAACTTTGAAGGAAATCGCACGAAATTTGGATGAAAATCAAAAGCTCTCTCTTAAAAAATGAAGAAGGTTTTTTTTTGTTTTGTCTTCTTCTTCTCACGTATGGCACACACAAAAAAGTAATCATCATAGTGTATTTGTTCTCTTTTTAATAGGCTAATATGTGAGAATTCCAAAGGTGTAACCTACACCATATTGATGGCCATAAGTGGTGTATTAGTGGTGTGCTAATGATAGCCATTAACAAGTCCGTTACACTATGCTCTGTTTGAAATTTGTCCTAAATAATTCGAGATTAATGGCCAATTAACTCTGTAAAAATGGACTGATTTTAAACATTGTGTAAAAGTAATAGAAGATCAGTTCAATAAAAATATGCATGTACATGCATCAACCATACTCTTCTATTTTAGTGGGTCAATTTTGAGAATCAATTTCTCATTCAGCCTTCTACCATTTTTGGCTTATAATATATCAAAATATTTATTTATCTCTTTTTTCTAAGAGAACACATGTCTATTAATTGACAGTTGAAACTGTTAGTGGTCCTATTGATAATTATGTCCAAAGTTGGTACATTTAATGCCTATTAAAAAGGCAAAAATTCCAACAATCCCCCACATGAATGAATAATTGATTTGGGGGTCGACAACATCCCACTGTTGAAAACCTGCCCAGAACAGGCAAGTGTCACCACTTTTGAACCTTTCCCTTGCAAGGTATACCTTCTTTACTAACTGTTCAGTAGAATGTGATGTCTTTGAACTGTACTGCCGTTTGTGTAAATGATAGCATACCATACACAGATTCCAACCAAATGCCGTTCTGTTCTCATGGTTGTGCCCATTTTGGTCGTGGGACACGCACCTGGTTCTGCGAGAGTGTTTAGAGGATTAAGCACGGAATCCTTAGCTTGAAGCGACCATACTTCACTCTTACATATGTGATTCTTTAAAGTGTATCCCGATTACTCCGCTTAGACTACTGCGTTTATTGGTTAAGAATCATTAAAGCATATTTATATGCTAACCTCATCATATTTAGGAGTCACTGTCATCAGTAGGAACGAAAGGGACTAGCCGTAGGTACCAGTACTACCCCCATAGCGACCGTGCTTCATCCTATAAGTAGGTTGTCCCATTGAACCAGGGAACCAGCTAGGTTGGGTTTTCCTTCATAGTACTTTCCTAGCCCAAGGGCTTGAAACCCATCCCTGCTACCAACTTAACACATTGTCCAAAACATGGGCATAACACACTGCCAGAAAGTCTATGCATAACACGACCATTCCACACTGCCAAAAAAGGGTATGTTTGTAAGAGATCCACGCCATAAATAGCTAAATGTGTGAAAAACAATTAGGAGTGTTATATGCGTAATATTATGTGTTTTAGAGTGTTACATAGGGTGATTTATATTTTTTATTCGTAAAGAACGGACCCTAAGAGCATCTTCAAGGGGATAGTGTAAAAGTTGGTAGTGTAAATGCAATTTTACACTATCAACAGTGTTTTACACGTCTACTTTTTTATACTCCCTCCAACCATATCTTTTATATTATACACTTTTGTAATATTTTATTATTTTAAGTTATTTATGCATAATAATTACTATTTATAATCAGAGTATTTTAATTTATAATCACCTTTATTATGTGTAAAATCTAATCAATTTTTTTGTATAATCTAAGCAATCTATTGTTAAAAATTTCATAATTACCTGAGAAAGGGAATGAGCATAGCACGGACGATTTTGGATTGAAGGAGATGAAGCAGAAATGATAAAGAGATGAGGGGGAGGGAGTGACGAGAGATAAAAGGGGTCACAAAATAATTTTAAAAACTCTTTTCACTATCTACTCTAACTTGTAGAAATAAGAGGTGTGAGTTGCTTTTTGCACTATAGTGTACTAGTATTCGAACCCGTGCGTTCCACGGACCGGACATAAGTTTTATGTGAATATACACATTTCCTGGAAACAAATTATTTTTAGAAATTCTTGCGTATTTAATATTCATAAGTTATTGAGTTAACCAATAGTAATTCCTAAACACAAAAACATAGCTTTGAAACAATGATTTCAATTTTTGTCTTCAAGCTATTGTCTTGATATAAATTTATGTCCGCAGTTGAACATTGGAACCAAAATCTATGTTTGGTAACACGAAAATTTATGGGTATAAATAGCATATAGTATGGGGTAACCAACTCTCCACATTAAATGCATGTATTTGTTAAATCTTTTTTTATTTCATTAGACATAAAGATCGATTGCTTTGAACCACACATTTCTTTTTCTCGATTCTCGAAAATATAAAGCATGCATTTTTCAAGTTTTTGGTTTTTTCGTTTTTCCATAAAGAGTAATGATGAAGCACACAGTTCTATGGCTACACATCTAACTCTCCACATTAAATGCATATATATATTTGTTAAATCTTTTCTTTTATTTGATTAGACATAAAGATTGCCTTGAGCCACGCATTTCTTTTTCTCGATTCACGAAAACATAAAGCATGTATTTTTTAAGCTTTTTCTTTTTTCGTTTTTCCATAAAGAGTAATGATGAAGCACGCAGTTTTATGGCCAGACATCCAGCTCTAAAATATAAATACATATATTTATTAAATTTTTTTCCCTTATTCGATTAGACATAAACATTGTCTAGAGCCACACATTTCTTTTTCTCGAAAACATAAAGCATGCATTTTTCAAGCTTTTGCTTTTTCATTTTTCCATAAAGAGTAATGATGAAGCACGCGGTTTAATGGCTACACATCCAACTCTCCACATTAAATGCATATATTTGTTAAATCTTTTCTTTTATTTGATTAGACATAAAGATTGTTTTCAGCCACACATTTCTTTTTCTCGATTCTCAAAAACATAAAACATGCACTTTTTAAGGTTTTATTTTTTCAGTTTTACATAAAGAGTAATGATGAAGCACGCAGTTTTATAGCTGCACATTCAACTCTCCACATTAAATTCATATATTTGTTAAATCTTTTCTTTTATTTGATTAGACATAAAGATTGCCTTGAGCCACGGAGTTCTTTTTCTTGATTCTCGAAAACATAAAGCATGCATTTTTCAAACTTTTACTTTTTTGTTTTTCCATAAAGAGAAACGATGAAGCACGCGGTTTTATGGCTGCGCATCCAACTTTCCACATTAAATGCTTATATTTGTTAAATCTTTTCTTTTATTCGATTAGACATAGAGATTGCCTTGAGTCATAAATTTCTTTTTCTCGATTCTCAAAAACATAAAGCATCAATTTTTCAAGCTTTTACTTTTTCGTTTTTTCATAAAGAGTAATGATGAAGCACGCAGTTTTATAGCTATACATTCAACTCCTCACATTAGATGAATACATTTGTTAAATATTTTCTTTTATTCGATTAGACATAAAGATTACCTTGAGCCACACATTTTTTTCTCGATTTCTCAAAAATTTATGTTTTCAAAATGTAACATTTAAAAGTATAATTCATACACTATTTTTTATTTAAAAGTAATTTATTTTTTAATATAAATTGTAATTGAAAACCCCAAAAAAAAATTGGGCCGTTATATTTGGCCCAAACCACCCAAAACCAACCCATACCTAAAATATATAAACTCCCACCCTAACCTAGCCTATATCGTGGATCTACATTTCCCACTATCGCTGCCTTCTCCATCTCTCTAGATGTTTCGATGGGGATGCTTCCAAACATTCCGGCAATTATTACTCCTCTAATTCCACGGCTTCAGTCTTCGATACACAAAATCGACATATATTGAACGCTGTGTGATGTATCTCAATTGTGTGATTGTAAAATCACTGGCAGCGATGTGATTTTGTGTATGCTGTCTCCGAAAAAACCTTCCTTCACGGGGTAATTGTATTCAATTCAGTGTGAAAATTATCTTCTTTTAGCTTCGTCTTTGAAAAATCTACCTTTTTTCATACTTTAATATGAAACCCTAGATCTGTTTCTTATTCTTTCATCTTACTTGTTCAATGTTAAAGATTTCCGACCCAGATGGATAGATCTACCAGGTTATAAACATGCATGCATTTTAAAATAGATCTATATATCGGATATTATTTTCAAAAATACTTTTTAAAGTAAGATCTATTGAAATTTTAAACTTAAACTGTAAGGGGCTTGAAAGCAATCTGTTTAAATGAATATAGATCTATGGTTTCATATTAGATCTGTTAATTTATTTTTAAAAAAGAGCATGCATCGGATATATATATATATATATATATATATATATATATATATATATATATATATATATATATATATATATATATATATATATA